>PVIW01008428.1:0-61320 GCA_004026585.1 Noctilio leporinus
GAATGTGTATTTTGCTTCTTTGGGGTAAAAGACTCTGTAGACATCAGTTAGGTCCATTTCCTCTAGAGTGTTGTTCAATGCCACAACATCTCTGGGGATTTTTTGTTTGGAAGATCTGTCCATTGTTGATAGTGGGGTATTAAAATCCCCTACTATTAGTGTGTTGCTGTCTATGTCTTTCTTAAAGTCTTCCAAGATTAGGAAAATGCAATTCTAATACATAAAATATATCCCCACACCCACTAGGATGGCTGTTAAAAAAGGAACACACAGAAAATAACAAGTGTTAGTAAGGATGTGAAGAAATTGTGAATTGTTGTTGTAAAAATGGTGCAACCACTGCAGAAAACAGTATGGAGGTTTTTCAGAAAATTAAAAATAAAACTACCATATGATCCAGCAACCCCGCATTGGGTATATGTATATCCAAAAGAACTGAAAGCAGAATCTCGGAGGGATATTTGCATACTCATGTTCACAGTAGCATTACTTACAATAAGCCAAGAGGTGGAAATCACCCAAATGTCCATGGACAGATGAATGGATAAAAAAATGTGATCTATGTAATAGATAATAGCATATTATTCGGTCTTAAAAAGAAAATAAACCCTGTCACTTGCCATCATATGGGTAAACTTTGAAGGCATTATGCTAAGTGAAATACATCAGTCACAAAAAGACAAATACCATGTGATTCTACTTATGTAAGATGTCTAAAGTAAGCAAACGTATAGAGACAGCAAGTAGAACGGCAGTGGCAGGGACTGGGGGAGGAAGAAAAGGAGAGCTGTTCAATGAGCAGGGAGTTTCAGGTTTGCAAAATGAGAAAGTTCTGGAAAAGCAACTTTCAAAGCAATACTGGACACTGCTGAGCTGTACATTTTAAAGTAATTACAAAGGTAAATTTTATGTTACGTGTCTTTTTACCACAACTTTTAAAATACTATTTGTTGATAAAATATGTAGTTCAGCTTGCCAGCGTCACACCCCCTCCTCCCACTCCAGTGGGGTGTTGTCCTCTCCTAGCTACAACAACGACTCTTACCAAGATCACCAAGACCCAAAGGCACCCAAAGCCACTGGCTAGTCCTCTGACCTCTGCTTTCTTGACTACCAAGTACCACTGGACATAGTGGGCCACTACCTCATTCCCAAAATATTTTGTTCTCTTGGCTCCTTGACTTCATGCCTGGTTTTTCTCCTATCTTACTGGCTCCTCCCAGTCTCCTTGCTGGCTCTTCCCTCACCCAGCACCCAGACCTCCACAGGTTGACTAGTTGGTCTGTCCTCAGATGTTGGCTTTATCCTTCTGCACTCACTCTAGACCAGCAATTTTCAACTGGTGTGTCATAAAATGTTTAAATGTGCAACACTTGTTTACTCAGGATCACTGACCTTTTTTTCCTTAAATGAAAAAAATAATGATAATAGTATCCAACACAACAATAGCCGTCCAGTGTGAATGAATCAAAATTACACCTATTTTTTCCTCAGATGTACCAAAAAAATGTATTTTTGCTGTGCCGCAGAATTTTAATAATCAGTCTATGTGGGCCATGAGATGAAAAAGGTTGAAAATCACTGCTCTATGCCATTTTATCCAATTCCAGGACTTCAAATGTAGATCTTGGCCTGCACTATGCCCTCTCCCCATCCACATGGCCTGCTGGATGGACATCTCTACCTGGGTGTTTGATAGATAAGCTTCACGTAGCCAGAGCAGAACTCTTCATTATTCCCTCTAAATCCACCCATTCAAAAGTCTTCCCCACCTCAGTCAATGTCACCACCATTTGTTAAGGTCAAATATACTTTTATTTTAAAATAAACTTTCCCACATGTATGTGCTATGTGCCTTCTCACTGTATGTACATATTACCATTTCTTCTAAATCATTTGATAATAAATTGCTGACATGATACCCCATTACTCTCTTAATACTTTAGTGTACATTTCCTTACAAGAAGGACACTCTCATATATAACTCAGTACAACCATCAAAATCAGAAAGTTAATACTGACACAATATTATCATCACAAGCCCCAGCCACATTACATAGATTGCCCCAAATAATGTCCTTTCTAGGTTCAGATCCCAAACCCACAGGGGTGCCTACATGATGTTGGCATTTGATGATGCAATACTACAGGCACAAGCATATGTAGTTTGGACTTTTTTCTCTTTTTGTTTTTTCATTTTACCTTGAGAACTCCCCGTATGATGTGACAGTCCAAAATGAAATAGAGAAAGTGCTGAAAGAGAGGACTCCCGGGTCAGAAAGCATTCAAAGTTACCCAGGAAGAACAGAGCCAGGGACATGGGTCTCAAGGAGTTGAGCAGCACTCTTGAGGACAGGACACAGTGGACATCGCTCATTTGTAGGGTCGCCAGGAATGGGAGCCAACTCAACAGCATATAACACACATCCAAACCAGGATCATGTATTGCAGTTAGATCCATGTTTAGCTTCCTTCCATCTGGAATAGTTCTTCCATCTCTCCTTGTCTTTCATGACCCTGCATTTTGAAGAGTATATAGGCCAGCTACTGTGTAGAATGTCAGTTTGGGTTTGTCTGAAGTTTGCTTGTGATTTATGCATTTTTATCAGAAACAGCAGAAGAAGTCTTAAATTGCTCTTAGTGCATGATATTGTGATGCTCATGATGGTGATTTGTCTCATTAACAGTGATGTTAACTTTCATCTGCCTGCCAGCTTCCTCCACTGTCAGGTTAACTAGTAATGAAATTTATTAATTAATATCAATTAATTAGTATATTGGGGAGATATACTTTGCAACTATGTCTACATTTATTAGTTGGCATTCTATTATAAGGTAACACTTTCCCTTATCTCTTATTTATTTATTTATTCATTCATTCATTATTTATAGCTATATGAATTCATGGATTCTAATTTACTCAATGGGTTATGACCTTTATTGTCATTAACTATTTTGATACTCAAATTGTCCCAGATTTCACCAATGGGAGTCCCTTTAAATTTTTTTTTTTAATTGAAACCCGACTGATAACATTATTGCTCATTGTGGTGGCCAGGATCTATTTCCCCTTCCTCTGATAACAAATCCTTCCCAGACTTTCATGTTCATTCTCAACAAAATGATTAGGGTGGCATGGACCCCACCTCAGACCCAGGCGTGTACCTTGTCTTATGCTGGTCAGTATCGGTTACTGTGATCGGTTCAGGTGGGCATCTGAGCCTTTCAGGCTGATGGGAGCTGAGGAGAAATCTGATGGGGCTCCTGAGAAAGAAGCTTCCTTTTTCTTCCAAGGTAGCTACTGGAAAAGCAGCTAGAGATGACATACTGTATAGATGACCCAACACAGCCATTTCTGCTACCCAGAAGGAAGGTAGCAGTTTTACTATGTGGAGGGTGAGGGAAATGAGAGAATGGCAGAGAAGAGAAGCAGGACTGGAGCTCTGGTAATGCCACACATTTCTGGATCATTTGGGACCTGGAGCTATCTATGGACTATTTATTAGAGCCAACAAATTACCTTTTTTTTCTATTTAAGCCACAGTGAACTAAGTCTTCTGTTGCTTGAAACAAAATCCTAAATAACACACCCAAAACACCGAAAGAAGACTGGCTGCTGAGAGAAACAAAAGGATGGGTTTCCATTCTTATGACTGAAAGAACTCTACCTATGACCCTGCCGGTCTCCCCAGCCATTCTCAAAGCTCTTGTGGGTATACTTGCTGTGGACCCCAACTTCTGTAGTAACATGTGGCTCTAGTGTGAGTTCAATCAGTATTTCATGTCTAGATGTGTGAAAGCAGCTAAGGTGGCCTTGTTCACCATTAAATAACCTTGAACATGTAGAACAGAGTGGAGGCCATAGAGCAACTTTACAGAATGAATGTATGAGTCACCCAAGCAAGCCACCAAACCCCTCCTCTCCAATCCACCAGAGGAAAAGAAGTTGCACTAAACCTTGCACAGATATTTTATTTCCTGACAGGGGGAAGGCAATAGTGGAGGGAGGTGAGGGAAACTGGATGCTGGCTTTGGATTCAGGAAGGAAGGAGCAGCCGCCAGCACTGGAGCTCTTGTGCTTTCTCCCCAGGGTGGATCAAGGCCCCAGACGCTCACAGGAGACCTAGTGTGGGGTCAATGGGGAAAACGGGGACTCTGGTGTGTTCCCTGATGAACACACCAGAGTCACATTCCAGAAGCCAGTCAGGAGCCTGTGTGGGTTTGGGGCTTTGAAGATAAAAGCCACGGGTTCTAATGACAGGGAATGATGGGGACCAAACACGAAGGGGTGGGCCCTAGATCTGCCAGCATCAAGTCCCGAAGCATCAGTGGGCCCAGAGCCAATCGTGGGCCCTTGCCAACCCCCTTCTCAAACATTTCTAGCTAAAGCCCATCTACCCAACTTCTCTGCACTTTCCCGTGTTGGAAGTGAGGGAAATACTATGTTGCAACAAGGAAGCATGAGCTGCTTATGAAGTTTTCTATGTATTTTTGTATTTTTAACCCATGTTACACATGCTTGAGGAGGCTGCTTGGGGCCTTCCAAGAATGAGTCCCTGCTGTCACCTCTGCACTCACCTGCTTGAGATTTGCATAGACTTATGTCCACACAGATTGTATGGGGTGGTTTGCCATCTGAGATGTCCTGGGTGATGCGTTTAAGAAATTTCTTCATGACCTTCTTACAAAAGCCTTTCAACAACATCGCCTTGTTGCACACCCGGGAGACAGCCTGGGCGATGGCTTCCTGCAATGGCAGCATTGTGGTGGCACCCAGGAAGTTGGTGAGCCCTGTCCAGCTCTGCCCCCTTGCAGGCGCCAGCAGTCCCTGCAATGGGAGTGCTGGGTGCAAAATGCTGGTGCCAGGTGGCCATGGGAACAGAAACTGGAGCAATAGGGCCCAGCCCCCACTCCCTGTCCCCAAGGCCCTGACCAAAGCCTGGCCAAGAGGAGCTTTTGAAAGAAGGACAGTCGGCCCTGCCAGGGTCTCAGCTCCCTGTACAACTGCCCCCTGCCCTGTGTGTGGAGAATGTTGCTCACTGCTGCTAGATCCACATTGAATGTTCTGCCCGTGCAGCTTCCTGGGGGCAGAACCTGGCTGGTTTTCTACCTACAGGAGGTGTGTGGAGAAAGTTAGGAGGGGAACAGATCTTGGAGCCTTGGCACATTCAATCTGAAAATATTTTCTTCTGCCACCCCAGTGGAGAAAGATAAATCGGAGTGCCCAGGCCTGAAGGTTGGCCTTTCAGCGCCAAGATGCTAAGTGGGTTGGGGGAGTGAAGGAAAGGAAGGGAGAGTGAAACAATGGTTCTTGGTCATTACACAATTGCTTGTAAAGCATTTATTCAGTGCCCAAGATAGAGTAGAGTACATACCACCCTTCCACTCCTTTAAAAGGCTCAGGCAACTTGTCAGATGGGAATTCTCATTTATCCCCTTCCATGGAAGGGAAAACTGAGGCTCAGGACACATGAGTGACTGGCCAGGCTATGCAGCCAATTGCAGTACTGACTCAGGCCCCCTGGACCAGCCTCTCAAAACTCTGCCCTGAGAATAGCATAGAGACCACACACACTCTTCCTCCCAAATTCACACTCCCAGAACATCATGATTTCCCAGGTTTCTCTGAAGTCCATCCACAGACAGGCAAGGGAGCCCACAGATTCTCTGCTGAGAAGCTCTGAACCAGTGGAGATCCGCCCTCACCCTGTGTCCTTCTTCCCCAGTGTCCACCTCTGGGGCAACCGTGCTGCATGTCCAGGTCACTCACTCCACTGACCAGCAGGCCAGTGTTTCCACAAGCCTCACCTCATCAGGCTGTTCTCCCACCATTTGTTGCAGGTCCTGGATTATCTTCTTGCAAAACCGACAACTGATGCCCTGACTCATTCCTGTGGCTAGCAGGTTACCCTGTCAGGAAAGGGGGTCTTTCAGACACTCCAAAATCAGCAGAATCATCTATGGTCTTTCTGTCCTTAAGGGCCTGAACCCGGCTGGTTGGCCCCTGCCCACCATCCTGCGAGTCTTAGAGGGGCTAAGAGACCTGGGAACTTGCTGGACATTCACAACACCTCTCTCAGCTCAGCACAGACCCCTGTCCTGTTCTCCCATCAGACCCCAGAGGACCCTCCCTAGGGGAGAGGGGGGAGTCTAATGTAGCACCCTGCCCACCAGGCTTGGGTATGAGCAGAAGCTGCATCTTCAGCTCACAGCCACCGCGTCCCATCACCTGTTCATTGGAGACCGGAGACCCCAGCCCTTGCCCCTGGCACTGTCCAGGGAAGGGAGTGTCTAGGAGGTGAGCAGGACCCCATGTACCTGGGGGCCCTCCTGGGCCAGGCCCTGGTACAGCTGCTCTCCATCATACAAGGTGGCCATTGATGCCTCATAGCTCTCAGGGATCAGACTAGAAAAGGCCAGACCTGGGGAAGAAACAGCATCAGGATCCCTCCACAGGTGGAATGAGAGGGGGAAGTCCCTTCTCCTGGCTGGTGGGGAGCCCAGGAGGCGCCTGGGGCCCAGAATGGGAGTGGGGCCTTGTGAGGAGTCCAGGAAGCCCCCTCCTCCCAGGCTGCCCGAAGGCTGCTCTGACCCACTCTCAGCAAAATCATGCTCTCAAGTTCCTTCTGAAAAGCCAGAAGGAAAGACTGCTTCCCTCTCCCCTACTCACATACCACCTCTCTCTCTCACGCACACACACACACACACACACACACACAGATTTGGTGGTTGATCTAAAAGGAAACTTTCCCTCATCTCCTTTCAAGAGATAGTGTTTATTTTTTCTTTCCTCCTCTCAAAATGTCCCTACCCATCCTCCCTTCCTGAGGTATCCTTACCCTGAGCTGAGCCCTTGGAGCTTACCAGGACCCAGGGCCTGGGAGAGAGGGGCTCCTGCAGAGCAGGAAGGGTCTTGAGCAGTGAGAGGTCTCCATTCACTCACAAGCCCTGTCATAATCCTAGCCAGTGTGGGCCACGAGCAACATCAGACCTTCTGATGAGGGCCAATGACCTTGGTAACACAAATGGAGAGGCAGAGCCCAGGAAGGAAAAGGGGGCCCAGGCTACACAACATGATCAGCAGAGCTGAGACCAGAGCCCCAGCCGGGGCTCGCCTCCCTCCCACGGCTGTCTCTGCACCAGTAGGCCAGCAGGCCACCGGGCCACCAGGCCACCGGCAGACAGTGGCTGCACCTGGTTCGGAGGGAAAGGCCACTGTGATGAGGGTGAGAAGGCTGCTGAGGGACTGAGGGAGCTGTCAGGATCTGTGCTGAGGGGACTGTCCTTACCTGGGGAGCCCAGGAGCACAGAGGCAAAGAGCAGGAGAACCGAGGAGGCCATGGTGGGACAGCTGCCAGCATATCCGCGCACCCTGTTTTATGGAGGCTGAGAACCCCGCTGGCCATCCCACTTTACCGGATCCTTCTCTTCTAGTAAGCCACCTCCTCATGTGGCTTACCACAAACACCACCACCAATCTGGGGAGGAAAATGAGGGAGGAGTGGGGCCTCAGTGGTTCCAGGCTCCCCATCGTCCCCCCTGCACCCTCACCCACACACCACTGGAGTTTTCTGAGTTGAGTGGGTGGTCTCCCTCCTTCGGGGTCTTTAGCTTCTGGCTGCTGAGGTGGCAGATGCATCCAGCCAAGATCAGTTGGAATCTTCCCTTCAGTGGTACCTTCCACCCCAGGCCCCTTCAATGTCATTGCTAATTATTGGACCCTATTCACCACCCCAGAAGTCCCATCATGGCTGAGTCCTTAGCTTCAGCACAGCCTTCTTGTCTAAAGTATTTCATCTTCCCTGAGCCCATTCAGGGCCCTGATCTCCACTAGCTTCTGAGAACAGGAAAGAGGATGGAGTCCCAAGGCAGGCAAGCCTCTTAAAAGCTGGGGCACCTTGAGCAAGATGTTCCATCTCTTGGATCCCCAGTCCCCTCACCTGTAAAATGAGCAGTGTTGCCTGCTCACAGGGCTCCAATGTGCCACATCTGTGTGTGTGTGAGCAAGCTGTGCAGCCTCCCTTGTGCTAGGCAGATGCATGCTGTTTTCATGGTTCAGCATGTCCCACAGCAGCTTCCGTAAAAACTAGTTTCAAAGGTTATAAGGTGCAGTTAGGGTGGGGTGGAGAGGGGGTCCCTGTCTCCAGGTGGAAATGCTGGGCCAGTGAGGTTCACCAGGTTTACTTCCATAGGACTTCTCAGCACCTTTAACTTGCCATTGTGTGTGGTGGATCCTTGAAGCCAAATTCTCAGCTGTTCCCAAACATCTTTAGCCACAAAACCTTTTTTGATCAAGGAGTTCCTTTAAAGATTGAGTGACAATAGCTGATCCGGTCACCTTCTCAGTCTGGCCTGGCAGCCACTGGAGCTACCATTGAAACAAAAATAAGACAGGCCCTTCCCCAGAGTCAGACTGGGGGGTCATTCTCTTCTCTTTTCCTGCTTAAATGGGAGCAGAGTTGAGAGCTGGAGAAAGCAGGCTTGCTGTGCCCCATGATGGAACCAAGAAGGGTGGGGGCTTTTGAATCCTTTCTGGCTATTCATCCCAATCCTAGTGAGGCAGGCACACTTACACACTCATAACACACACCTCACACACTTACTCATATCACTTGCTTATACAGTCACACTAACTCACAGTCACACACTCTGAAGTACTCACGAATTCACACACCCAACCCCTCAGACACACACATAGTCTCTAACAGTTGCACGCTGTCAGTCACACACTCAGAAATTCATACAAATTCATACACACTCACAGACACTCGACACCCACACACTTACATACACTCACATACTAACTCACAGGTAGTACACATTCTCCAAAGCACTCACAAATTTGCATACATTCACTCAAACATGCATACACTCTTAAACACAAACTTACAAACTCACACATACTCATAAACACTCAGATACACACACACACTCCCAAATACCCACACACTTACATACAGTATACTCAAATACTAACTCAGTCACACTCTCAAACATTCACAAATCCATACACACGCACACATAGACACACACACACACAACTTTTATTTCTGCCCATTTTGAAAGCCACTGAATGCCAAACTAAGGAACATTGAATTATTTTAAGCACTTTTATATGTATTTATAAATAAGCATGTTTTAGTATAATTACATATGATAAAAAATATTTTAAACAGCTTTTCATTTTACTTTTTAAGATTTTATTTATTTTTTCATTTTTAGAGAGAAGGGAAGGGAGGGAGAAAGAGAGGGAGAGAAACATCCATATATGAAAGGTGTGAGAGAAATTGGTTATCTTTGTTATCACCTGGCCCACAAACCAGGCATGTACCTTGTGGGAAATCAAACCAGCGATCATTTGGTTTGCAGGCTCAATCCACTGAGCCACACCAGCTAAATTGCTTTTTAAATTTAACAAGGTAGGTCCTGGCTGGTGGCACAGTGGATAAGGTGCCAGCCTGCGAACCCAAAGGTCACTGGTTCAATTCCCCAGCCAGGAAACATAACCAGGTTGCAAGCCAGGTCTCCAGCCAGGTCCTTAGCTGGAGGCAGGTGAACGGCAACCATACATTGCTGTCTCTCTCCCCCTTCCCCTCTCTCTAAAAATAAAATATTTTTTAAAAATTTAACAAAGTATCAGGAATGTCTCTTCATTTCCATAAATTTAGATTTCCTCCATCATTTCTACTGGTTGCCTAATGTTGTACTTGAGGGATGAATCACAACTGGAGTTATTTGATTCTGGGACTCATGTGTTCCCTTTGATGCTTCCACTTGCAGAGAAAGGCTGGGAGAGCCTTCTGGTGACTCATACAATATTCTGGGAAAGTGACTGGAACACCTTCTTCAGACCAGGTGCCCCGTGATCTCAAGATAGATGCAGAGGCTCCTCCACCCCTTGGGGCCTCATCTGAAGTGGAAAAGCAGAATGAAGCAGGAAGGGGTGGTACCAATGTAAGAAAAGCAAATCTTGCCTGGTACATCTCAGTAGCTTCCCTAGCTGCAAAGGGCTATAGGAAAGGAAGCCTTTTGCTGAATTTTGTTGCCACATTGGATAAAATTGGGAATCTACCAGGAAGAATGACAAGGAATAAAAATCAAGTCGACAATATCAGCTACAGGAGGACTTTTTGCTAAAAGGCATTTTAAAGGAAGACTTGATAGGACTTTGTAGCTAATTGGATACAGGAAATAAAAGAGAGAAGCAGTTTGACAATATTTGGGGCCTGGGAGCCTGAGGGACTGGTTGTGAATCAGGAAAGCTAGAAAAAGGAACTTATTTGTGGAAAGTTGAGTGTGAGGTATTGCTTGAGGGCAGGGCTGCCTCTGCTGCCAGCATCTCCCCACCATGCCTAAAGCAGCCCTGGGGCCAAATGGTCAATTAATGTCAAACTTGATTCACCTCATACAAAGAACCAGGGATCAGAGAGGTCTAGTAAATTGCCCAAGGACACACAGCTCCAGGTCTGAGGATTTGAACCCAGGCCCATCAAACTCCAGGCCCCAAGTTTTTCCCTCTCCTCACTGTTCCTATCTCTGGGTTTCTAATGCAGAGCAGCTACTCCAGGTACAATGCTCAGACCGTGCCCCACTTCCTGTCAGCAGGCTTCCTCTGCTCCGAACACTTGTAGAGAGCTTGGTCTAATGTGTGAGAATGCATTACATAAAGGGGAAGGCCCCAGAAGATGACTCATATCTTTCTTTGTTGCGGGATATTCGGTAAGACCAGATATTCGGTAAGTCCTTGGTGTATTGAGGGGTATAGGACACAGTCTCCCTTGTTATTCACAAACCTCCACTCAGGTTTTGGGGGTCTCATAACCTGGGCAGGTCCTACTCTCTTCCTACTCAAAGGGTCCATCGACTAGACATTGCAAGTCAAGTTCAGGCCCCCAAATTCTGTGAGAAACTTATTACTTTCTGTATCTTCTTGAAGAACTCTTTGCTTTCCTCTTGTTTTCCTCTAGGATTTTGCAGTTTTAATTTTTATATTTAGGTTTCTGATTCATCTCAAGTGAATAGGGTTGACGTTCCATTGTTTTAGGTCAATTTGTGAAAATATTTTCCCATTGAAGTGCTTTGGCATCTTAGTCAGAAATCAACTGACTATACATGTAGGTCCACTTGTGAGCTCTTTATTGTAACAAATACTACTTCAATAATAATAATAATAATAATAAAGCAATGCAATTTTAAAATTTTTATTTTATTGTTGTTATAATACATTTATCTCATTTTCCCCCTCTGCTCTCCCCTTTCCAACCCTCCCTATCCCCCCAACAGTCTATCCCACATGTTGCAATTCAATTTTTACATGGTCAGAATATTTGAACAGTAACTTCACAAAGGAAGATAAGAATAACCAATAAACACTTGAAAAGGAGCTCAATATCATAAGTCATGAGGTAATTCTATATCAAAACTATGAGATAATGGCATCAAAATGACTTCCACTCACATGTGGAATCTCGAAGAAAAAGCTCATGGAAACAAAGAACAAATTGGTAGTTATGGGGTGGGGGATGGGTGGAGGTGGTCAAAAGATACAAAATTTTCAGTTATAAATAAGTAAGTCCTCGGGATGTAATGTACAGCATGATGACTATAGTTAATAATACTGTATTGTATGTTTGAAAACTGCTAAGAGAGTAAATCATTTCACAATATATACAATATAACATCATTATGTTTATACATGAAACTAATATAACGTTATGTCAACCAAATTCAATTTTTTAAAATAAATAATACCTATTGTGCAAGGTTGTTGTAAGATATTAAAAATCACATTAAACACTTAGCACATGGAGGGGGGAAAAAGACAAACGCCATCAAATGTTGATGAGGAAGTGGAGCAACTAGTATTTTAAATATTGTTGGTGGGCGTATAAAATGGCACAATCACTTTAAAATTTGGATCGACGGTTTTTTTAAGGATTATGTATATACCTGCCCCATGACCCAGCAATTCCACCTCTATATTTTTATCCATGCTAGATGAAAACATATGTACTTGCAAAGACTACTATACAGGGATGTTCACAGATATATGGCCCAGCAATTACACCCCTAGAAATATACTCAGAAGAATCACAAACAGAAATTTGTACAAATACATATTTGTTCTTTACAGCATGATTCACAATAGTTTAAAGTGTAAACCCAAGTGTCCATCAACAAATGACTGGGTTAACAAAATGTGGTATATATACACAATGCAAAGTTATCAGTCCATAAAAAGGAACAAAGTTCTGATACATGCACAACATGACTGAACCTTGAAAGCATTATGCTAAGTGAAATAAATAGCATATGATACCACTTATGGAATATATAGAATAGACAAATTAAAAGGTTACCAGGGGCTGGGAGGAGGAGAAATGAAAGAATTTGAGACGATGAAAAATGTTCTGGAAGTGATAGTGGTGATGGTTGCACAATATTTTAAATATAATTAATGCTACCAAATTGTACATTTAAAGTGCTTTGGTCCTGCTGGTGTGGCTCAGTGGATTGAGTGATGCCCTGCAAACCAAAAGGTCCCTGGTTTGATTCCCAGCCAGAACACACACCTGGGTTGCAGGCCAGGTCCCTCGTTGGGGGCATGTCAGATGCAGGCACACATTGATGTTTCTCTCCATCTCTTTTTTCCTCTCTTCCCCTCTCTCTAAACATAAAATAAACAAAATAATTTTTAAAAAATAAAGTGCTTTAAATGGTGAATTTCATGTCATACATATTTTACTGCCATAAAAAATCAAAGAAGGAGAATGTTACAAAAACTTTTTCATGAGTCAAAAACTAGAAATAACCCAAATGTCCATCAACAGGTAAATGAACAAACAAATTAAGGTATGTAATAAACACTAGTTGGCAATAAAAAAGAATGAACTAGCCCTGGCTGGTAGCACAGTGGATAAGGCGCCAGCCTGCAAACCTAAAAGTCACTGGTTCGATCCCCAGCCAGGTTGCAAACCAGGTTTCCAGCCAGGTCCTTAGCTGAGCTGGAGACAGGTGAAAGGCAACCATACACTGATGTTTCTCTCCCTCTCTACCTCCCTCCCTTCCCCTTTCTCTGGAAATAATAAATAAAATCTTAAAAAAGTAAAAATGGCTGGCCTGTGAACCCAAAGGTTGCTGGTTCGATTCCCAGCCAGGGCACATAACCAGGTTGCAGGCCAGGTCTCCAGCTAGGTCTGTAGCTGGAGGCAGGTGAAAGGCAACCATACACTGATATCTCTCTCCCTCTCTACCTCCCTCCCTTCCCCTCTCTCTAGAAATAATAAATACAATCTTTTAAAAAGAAAAAAAGAAAAAGAAAATAAATAAAAATGAATGAACTACTGATACATGTAACAAAACAGGTGAATCCACCCTGGCTGGTAACACAGTGGATAAGGTGCCAGCCTGCCAACCCAAAGGCCGCTGGTTTGATTCCCAGTCAGGTCACATGGCCAGGTTGCAAGCCAGGTCTCCAGCCAGGTCTGTAGGGGAGGCAGGTGAAAGGCAACCATACATTGATGTTTCCCTCCCTTTCTTCCTCCCTCCCTGCCCTTCTCTCTAAAAATAATGAATAAAATCCTTTTAGACAGAAAGCAGTAATTAAATGGTGAATTGTCTGGATGTGAAAGAAAAAAAAGTGCACATTGGTGGTTATAGAATAGACAGGGATGTTGAGAAGAATGAAGGAAATACAGAAGCCAAAGAACATATATGCATGACTCACCAACATGAACTAAGAGGGGCATTGCTGGAAGAAATGGGGTACTGGGTGGAGGGGGGCAAAAGGGGGAAAATTGGGACAACTGTAATAGCAAAATATATTTTTAAAAATTATAAAGTGATCCTTACATAAATTTAAAATGATCTAAATTAAAAAAAAAAAAAAAAAAAAGCTCAAATGGAGTGTTCAGCAAGTAGGGGAAACAACATGCCTCAGGTTTTAAGGCTTCCTCTTCATACTGTTCTGAAAGCTAGGCCTGACCAGATGTGTATACAATACTTGTAAAGACCAATTTAAGTCATTATTCATATATCAAAATAAAAGTATTGAAGATATAGTACCAAACAGTTTCAAGATTTTGTGTTTGTTTGTTTTAAAGATTTTATTATTTTTAGAGAGAGGGGAAGGGAGAGAGGAAGAGAGAGAGAGAAACATCAGTGTATGGTTGCCTTTCACCTGCCTCCAGCTATAGACCTGGCTGGAGACCTGGCTTGCAACCTGGTTATGTGCCCTGGCTGGGAATCAAACCAGTGGCCTTTGGGTTCGCAGGCCGGCGCCTTATCCACTGAGCCACCAGCCAGGGCTAAAGATTTTTAACTCAATATTTTTGTTGGTTCTTTTAGTAGAGGCATTAAAATGTATTTTGATGGGGGTCATAAACTTAGATCCTAGAGGGGGTAGGTAATATAAATCAGCAAACTTAAGAAGTTAAAAGGACTATGAATCCTAAAAACAGCAGACTGAAAACAGTGCTTCTAGCATGTCCATCTAATGAAACATGTTTTACCCATTTCTACTGATTTCTTGAATGTGTGAAAAATGGTCCTGGGGTTACCAGGTTATGATTGTTTTTTCAAGTGAAGCCAGATATCCAAAACTTTTTTGAAATATCCTAATTTTTAATCATAGATAAATTAAACTAGTAAAAGCAAACTTGCAAGGTAAAAATAACACTTTTGTAGTGAAAATTTGCCTTTACAGCATCAGCCTATGACTTTTGGTCTGTTAACTTTTGTTTAATGAAGTGTTAAATTCACGGTTGTATTTTTTGTTGTGGTGTACTTTGCAAATATATTAGCACACAGTTGGTCAACCTTAAAATTGTAAAGCCAACTTAAATCACTTAGGTAGTAGTCAATCAATTATTTTTGTCTTTCAAGCATATCAGAAGGTCAAATGGAGGATTTTACTCTTTGTATATAAAAATACTCAATATTACTCATTGGAATAATATAGAAATATAGGTTAGTAATTTAAGACATAAAGGAAAGCAGGATATGCAACTAATAAATCAATTGATTTCATTTGCGAAGAACAATTTTAGATGGGCTATATCTAACACACTTGATTTAAATGATTGTATATTTAAAATAATTTTAATATTTTAAGTTTCAGAAAAGTTTAGCTAAATGCATCTAGTTTAATAATTCTCTTGTGCATAAAATTTTCATATAAAAATGTTCTCAAAATGTTCTAAGTTATAATAAATTCTATGACTTGCCACTCACATAAAAAAATAGCAACCATTTTTAATTCCCACTTACCCTATAAATTAAGTTTAATATTTTTCCATATTTTCAACTGTTAAATTTACTGGGGGAAAATTGCCTTTTTGTGCCCCTTGCCCATTATCTATAGGACTCTACTTTCTTAACTCTCTATTTTTTAATTCTTTATGTAATAAATATATTAATAGTATGATATATTTGCTCCAAATATTTTGTCACTTTCTGGCTGACTTTTAAACTTCAATAAACTTTTTCATATACATAGAAATTTTCATGTTCTGTAATCAAAAACATCTCTTTCCTTATGAGCTTTTTTTTAGTTTAAAAGTTATCAATACCCCCTTTCAGCAAAATAATTAATTTTTTCTAATTTTTGTAGTTATATATTTTTTCATGTAATGTTTTAGTCCTTTGCAATTTATTTTAGTAAGGTATAAACTAATCAAAATTTCTTCTTTTCAAAACTAAAACTGTTGATTAAATAATATTTTCCTCTCCTTCTCCTAACTAATTTAAAATGATTATTTTATCATATTAAATTGTATGTAATGAGATCAAATTCTGAACTACCTATTCTCTCTCATCAACCTGAATATCTAGTGTTCTAGTAACACCTCAGGGTTTGACTACCGCAGCTTTCTTTATCAGGTTTTCCTTTGATGTGATGTTAGTTTAAAATTATACTTGAGGCCCTGGCTGGTGGCACAGTGGATGAGGCGCTCGCCTGAGAACCCAAAGGTTGCTGGTTCAATTCCCAGCCAGGGCACATAATCAGGTTGCAAGCCAAGTCTCCATCCAGGTCTGTAGCCATGTATGGTTGAAAGGCAACCATACATTGATGTCTCTCTCCCTCTCTGACTCTCTTCCTTCCCCTCCCTCTGAAAATAATAAATAAAATCTTTTTAAAAATAAAGTAAAATAAAATAAAATAAACTTATACTTCAGCTATTTTATATAGATTAAAATATTATATACCAGAAGTATACATAAAGCATACATACTAAATACTAAAGGGAATACTACAAAAATTATTTTGATAAAGCATAACACTGTAATCCTCATTTAAAATTTTATTAAAACTAAAAATTAATATGGAAAATTTTGTCACTTTTCCAACCATGAGCAGAGCTTTCTGTTATTCCAAGTCCTTTTATTATTTTTTTAAAGGTTTTATTCATTATATTCAGAAAGAAGCACAGGGAGGGAGAAAGAAAGGGAGAGAAGCATCAATGTGTGGTTGCCTTTCACCTGCCTCCAGCTATGGACCTGGCTGGAGACCTGGCTTGCAACCTGGTTATGTGCCCTGGCTGGGGAATCAAACCAATGACCTCTGCAGGCCAGCACCTATCCACTGAGCCACACCAGCCAGAGCTTCCAAGTCTTTTTTTTTTTTTTTTAAGATCTTATTTATTTATTTTTAGAGAGAGGGCAAAAGAGGGAGAAAGAGAATGAGAAAGAAACATCGATGTGAGAAAGAGAGGAACATGCTAGCCCCAACTAGGGCCAAACCCACAACACAGGTACTTACCCTGACCAGGAATCAAACCTGCCACCTTTGGGTTTGCAGGAGAATGCCCAACCAACAGAGCCACACCAATCAGAGCTCCAAGTCATCTTATGTAGCTCGCCAATAAAACTTTGAGGAAGAACCGCAGAGAGCCCAGGTGAACTCAGGGTGCTGGTGGCCCCAGAGGCCTGCACACAGGAAGCCACAGGTTGAGGAAAGTACAGAGCAAGGGAGGCACTCTGTCTGTCCTGCACTTGCCCTATGACCTGGAGTTTATTCACATGGCATTTTGTTACAACTAAATGAAATGCAAAAAAGTAAAAAGTATGATCATTGAAGGCACTAAAACTAAAATAAAACAGGAAATTCATCAGCTAAGAATGACGCAGTGGAGAAAGCAGAGGATGAAAATACAAGAAGCAGGGTTTTATCCAGATGTATTTTGGCAGGCTGCCTACAATTTCACTACAAAGTAACTGCTCTGTCTTCAGAAAACTGCCCTGTTCCAGTGATATGAAACAAACTAGCCCCTCCAGTGACAGGTCTGCTCTTGCTTATACTTGGGAAAATATGATTAAATATCCTCACATTTGAAATGAGAAGAAAAAATACCAATAAAAACTGTATGAATGCCCTGGCTGGTGGCACAGTGGATAAGGTGCCGGCCTGCAAACCCAAAGGTCACTGGTTCAATTCCCAGCCAGGGCACATAACCAGGTTGCAAGCCAGGTCTCCAGCCAGGTCTGTAGCTGGAGGCAGGTGAAAGGCAACCATACTTTGGAAAAAAAACCCAAACAAACAAAAGAACTGTATGAATATTTTTCACTTCACTAGCATTCATAGATCTTTTACTTTTGGTTAACGTTGCCATTGTGTCCTATTAGAGATATTTTGTACTCTTATTTAAACATAGGTTTGCTAAATACTACACCTGGCTATTTACTCAAATTATTATATTTCATTCACTTAGGGCTTTTTGCATTACCTAGTTTTCTGAGAGCTCCTACAGATTATTACCTGAATTTCTCTAAAATCACCAAGGTTTCATTTGGGTATCAACAATATTTTTTTTTTTGAGAATAATTATAAATTGGATTTCACTACTTGTTTAGGTTTTGGGAGACCCAGCCTGAAGGCACAGAACTTTGGTCTTTTATCAATGTCGCATCTACATCAGTGGTTAGGGTGACAGGCTGTCTTTTTTTCCAGAGTGATAATTTTGTTTGTGACTTCTGGTCAGAAGTTATGACCCTGGTACAGGCTATCAGAAAAACTGCACATATGAATAAGACTGTCCTATATTTTCCCTTTTCATGCCACTTCAATTATAATGTGAGCTCTAAAAATACTCTTCCCAAGCTCATTAATCTGTTTCGTTGGTATCTGTTAACACTTGTACTACTTAAAGTACAGCCTCCAATGCATTTTGAGATGAACATTTCTTGGTTGCACTTTGCTCTGTTGATTGGCTTAATTGTCGCAGGCTTAATTAGAGAGTCATTATTGCTTGTGATTCCATTTGTCAACCAGAAAGACTGCTTTGTTCCCTTACAATTCATAATCTTGGGCAAACAGAAAAGCCTACATCAATAATAAGTTGTTAATGTTTTAAATTTTTAGTTTTAACATTAAAACTAATCAAAAATTTAAAGTACAATAAGAATCATGACTTTTTAAAAAGATTTTAGTCATTATTTTTAGAGGGAGAGGAAGGGATGGAAGAAGAAAGGGAGAGAAACATCAATGTATGGTTGCCTTTCACCTGTCTCCAGCTGGAGACCTGGCTGGAGACCTGGCTTACAACCTGGTTATGTGCCCTGGCTGGGAAATAGAGCCAGTGACCCTTTGGTTCGCAGGCTGGTGCTCAATCCACTGAGCCACACCAGCCAGGGCAAGAATCATAATCTTTTTAAACGGGACAGAATGATGATTCAGAATTGCTCTCCAACTCCCGCACCCCCACTAAATTTCACACATATCCATAATATATCTTTTGGGATTTTGATAGTATTTGTTAAATAATATTTTCTTTTAAAAACAACAAAAAAATTTTTTTAAAGGTTTATATCTGTTTGGGAGCATTGTATATTACAAATGTTAATTTGTTATTAACAGAAAAGTAAAATGGATGCAAACTTATATAATTGAAGTTCACTGCCAACTTGAAGATACAAACATACATAAACATTTTTATCGATTTAAAAAAAAAAAAAAGAGGCACCCTAGAACTCTCAGCAGCAGCTTACCACTCAAAACATTTGTTGGGGAGAAAGCAAAGCAAAGAAAAAGACCTTCAGGGGACTATCTCAGCCTCATTTTTTCCTCCCTTGTAGCTGGAGAGGCTGGGCAGTTCCATTCACACTTCCCAGAAGTCACTGCAAAGTGAACTGGATGTGAAATCAGGTCCTCCAATTAGATGTACTCAAATGGGATGTGGGAGGCTGACCCCAAGGCTGTCTCTCTGTCCTCTTCTGTTTTTGCTGGCAAGCAAAGTCACAGAAATGTGAGATTTAGGGACAGTACCAAAAGGCTTCTTTCATTTGGCTAACGCTGGCTCATTGCCCGCTCCATCTTTGGAGCCAGCAATCGAAAATCAAATCTTTCTGAGGCTTTGAATTTCCCTGAAGTCCCCTCTGCCTCATCTTCCTATCTCCCAGTCCACACACACATACTCACATGCATACAAAAGCCATCCTGCCTATCCTTTCTTCTCTGCCTGGATCCCCACATCAGCACCTGCAGCGTCATCACCTATGCGTTTATGATTTAAGTTTTTGTATTTTATTTATGAATAGCATTTTAAAAGTTTAATTTTTTAGTTATGAAAAGCATAAGGAAAATAACTATAAATCCCCACTTACCCACTATTTTATAATCTCCTTCCTCCTGTTAAGATTTTCTTTTTCTCCTTTTTATATAAGCATAGTACATACCCATTGCTCCATTCTTCTTTTTTTAATCTTCACCCAAGGGTAGGTATATTGATTTTTTACAGAGAGAGAGAGAGAGAGAGAGAGAGAGAGAGAGAGAGAAAGAAACATCAACTGGTTGTCTCCAAGGATTGAACTCACAAACTATATGTGCCCTGACCAGGGATCGAACGAACCTGTGCCTTTTGGTGTACAGCACTACACTCCAACCAACTGAGCCACTTGGCCAGGGCTGCTCCATTCTTAATTATAAAATGTAAAGCACATGCAGAAATGTGCACAAAACAAAATGGAAGCTGAATGGTTCATTGCAGAGCAAACATTATGTAAACACCTCACAGGCCAAAAAACCTGCGAGTGCCCTAGAATTCCATCTCTCCTCTCTTCTCTAATGTAATACTACCCTGACCTGAATGATAATCATGTCCCCAGTTTTCTCTATAGTTTTACCATCTACGCACAGACTCTTCAACACTGTTAGTTCCATTTTCCCTGATTTTGAAATGTATATAAATAGAATCACAGAGAAGGGATGCTCCTGTGTCTGACTTTTTTGGATCACCATTAACGTGTGTGAGATTCATTCATATTGTTGTGTGTGTGAAGAATTTGTCCTTTTCTATTTGAATATTTTTTCATTGTGTGAATAGTTCATAATTTATCCATTCTCCAGTCAAGAGATGCTTGTTATTGATTTTGACCTGCTGATACACACTAATTACCTTTTTTTTTTTTTTTTTGCAGCTTTGTTCAGGTAGAATTAAAGTTCACTTGCCTCCATACATCTAAAATGTACCGTTTGATGAGCTTTGACATATATATACACAACCGTGAAACCCTTACAGCTATCAGAAAAGTAAATCTGCCTATTATCCCCTTTGTGTCCTTTTGGATGAATGGATGGAATTGGTCTGCAAGGAAGAAACGAAGGAAGGAAATCCACTGGATGGGTGGAATAAATGGATGGATGACTAGAAGGAGCTTCACCTGGTATAATTTCCTTCACCACTTCCCTGGATACCTTCCAAAACAGATGTTACAGAAAAACCTCATACATTCTGGTGCTTAGTCACCCTGATGACCCTGGAAGCTTAACTGGTGGTGGTTGAGATGTGACAGATACCTGTTTTGCTTCCTGGACAGAAACCAGTTAATGAACCACTATGGTCAACTAAAGACAGATCTGAGGTGAGGACTGACTCTTTAAGCTCTCCTTATTGGTCAGATCTGAGGATGTGCTCCTGACCATAGGCCAACACAACCAATACCCAACCCACGCAAAGAGTGTGATGCAAAGGAGAGGACAGTGGTTTTTCAGGGAGTTACTACACCTCTGCCCATGACTGGTGTCTCAAGTTTCCAGACCACAAGAGGGGCCCAGCCCTGGCTCAGGCCTCTGCTCTCAGAAGTTAATTCTTGCATATTACCTGTTCTCCTTCACATCCATCTTTTGCTCTCCCTCTCATAACTTCTTATAACTCTCCCATCCTAGTACCACCCAAGCATGAGTCTCTATTTTGAGACACTCCAAAGTCATGGCAACTTCCATCTCTGGCTTCTAGGGTTGACAAGACCTTGGATCTAAAAGACTTTAGAACAGCGCCCCTCCAGCACCCTCTGAGCCCTCACCTCTCCCTCCCCCTTCCCCACCTCTCATCCACCGGCTCCATCTCAGATGATCCGAGGCCTTACTTTGATGTTGGCTGCTGCTACTGAGTGTCCAGGTACTAGACCCTTGCCACATCCGGTGCCATCTCATGTAATAGGACTAGGGGCACTGCTCTCACCCTTTCCCCCTGCTCTTCACCTTATTCCCCAGGATGACCCGCCATGTTTGGGGATTCTTGCTTCTCCCCCTTAGTACTGTTGATTCACAAAAGCCCTGCCTCACCACACAACCAGAATAGAACAGAATCTGTACTAACTTGAATAGTTGTCTAATAGCTTCTTGTTTGCTAGGAGGAAGAAGGGAAGTTTTCCATTTTTGTTGTTTGTTTCATTATTTTTCAGGCCCATTTTTTTAAGTACAGAGGCAATGTGTAATTGATCACACCCAATTCTACCAAAAAATAGGCATTATCAACCACTTGGCGTGCTTCTACCTGTCAGCCTTCTATCTGTATTTACTTTTTTTTTTTTTTTTTTTCATGGCTAACCCAAGTTTCCCCAGGAACACATGAGTTAAATCAGAAGGGTGACATTTAACCATATATTGTCTTGTACCTTATGGGCCATTGCACGCCTTCATACCCCTTACAAATTGCCCTCCAATTCTGTCTGTGACTCGTTCACCTGTAAGTTAGGCTGGCAACAGTGTGGTGATGGGTCCTGTTCCCTCAGTGCTGCCACCAGCTCTTGTTGGATGTGGCCCTCTCTGCCAAAACTGAGTCTGTCCCCTGGCACCCCAAGACCCCAGAGCACTGATGGTTCTATCCCGAAATGAGAAGCCCTCATGCAGTTCTGGCTTCTCAATTTGTTCGGCTGTGTGAACCAACACGTCCCAGCACTTTGGCTAAAGCATCTCATCAAGTATTTAATCACAGACATCTGTCCCTGGCACTTGGTCAAGAGTCCCTGGGGTCTGGGCTTGAGATACACCCAACTGTTTTTAGAACTGCCCCACACTTGGGGCAGCCCAAAACGCTGGGGCTCTGCTGCAGGCTCAAGCTCTCAGCTGGTCTCCTCTTCCCCCAGGAGAAGGTCTCTCTGAGCAATTGCTCAGACCACCTCCTGAATAATATCCCCATAGCAGGCAGCAGGGCACACCCTGCCCCACCACCCAGCCTTGGACCACGTCCATTCATTCAGCAAATATTAACTGAATGCTCACTCTGTACCAGTTTCTCCAAAGGCACTAGGATAGGATGGTGAGTATAACCAAACACAGAGTCTGTCCTCATGGAGCTTACATGCCAGTGGAGACAGTCACACAAGTAAATATAAACAATAAGAGATAATATTTAAGATGCTATAGAGCCCAGGTATTTGGTGCTGTAAGAAATAACAGGAGGTTTGGGGCTTTTTAATTGGCCTGTAATGAAGGAGCCCCTCCCTCAACAGAGAACAGCAACATCGGTAGGTATGTGGGACCTGGGGTGCAAAGAGACTGAACCCCCATGGTTCCCATGCTCTGCAAATTAAAGCCACCAAGAAAGGAGGTAGGGAGTTCCCAGGGCTCAGCACCACTGCTTCTTCACCTCACTCCCAGTCTCCACCTTCTGGTCCATGGCAGAATTGCATGTCCTTGCAGCCTTCTAGGTAGATGGCCCGTGCCTGGCCTGGAAGATACATCTGAGCAAAAGTAAAGCACGTCCCTTCCCTGTTGCAGCATTCACCAGCTGGTATGAGACATTCCAGAGTTCTCTTTCCCCCTGTCATGGTGAGTGACAATGTTCAAGATGGTGGCTGTGTATCAGCCTGCACACAGTGACTGTGATCACCTGCCATGCACATGAGCTTAGGCAGGAAACAAACATCTTTGGTCCTAAGCCACTAAGTGGTCACCTGGTTTTGCTGCTCTTCTGGGCCTGGAGCTGAAATACAACTGAGGCCTGGGTGTTCTCTCCAGGGAGGTGACCTTCTGCACCTGGCTGTAAATAGCTCAGCCAGTTTGTTCAGCTATCTGTCTGTTTCCCCATTCCACCTGCCAAGGAATTTTTCCTAGCTTCTTACTATCTACCCTCACTCAGACTCCACATTTCCCCTTAGTACTTTGCACAGGTTTGCATAGCTACCCTGGTCCCCTTTGGGACTCTACCTGAAGTGTCTTCCTGCATGGGGAGACTGAGAGGAGACATCTAAATCACCTCTTCCTCCTGAAAGGAGACCCAGAAGCCTCTGAGAGACCTCTCTGGACCTCTTTCTTCTCAAACTCAGACATACACACGCACAATGAAATATTATCCAGCCTCAGAAAGAAGGCCCTGCCTTGTGAACCCAAAGGTCGCTGGTTTGATCCCCAGCCAGGGCAAATAACCAGGGTGCAAGCCAGGTCTCCAGCCAGATCCTTGGCTGGAGGCAGGTGAAAGGCAACCATACATTGAAAAAAAGAAAAAAGAAAAAAAAGGAAGGAAATCTTGACACATTACAAACCTTAAGGATATGATGCTCAGTGAAATAAGCCAGTGCCAAAAAACTGTTTAAACACTGTGTGATTCCACTCACGTGAGGTAGCTAGAACAGCAGTCAGAATCATAGACAGAAAGTAGGATGGTGGCTCCCAGGGGTTAAGGTAAATAGGAGTTATTTATTGCTTAATGGAGGCAGAGTTTCAGTTTTGGAAGATGAACAAGTTCCAGAAATGGATGGTAGTGATGGTTGTACAAGAAGGTGATTGTGTTTAATACCACTGAAAAGTACACTTAAAAATGGTTACTATAGTGAATTTTGATATATGTATTTTACAATAAAAAAGAATCACAGTTTCAGGGAGGAGAACGGCATTCTCTCCTTCATGGAAGGAAAGGTTAACATCTTTAGAGAGCTGTTGACAGCGCTCATTGAAATTTAAATACACTGGCTCTTTCAGCAATTCTGGGAGTTAGCCTACCTACAAATACTGAGGGAGGTCCACAAAGATATATATAAAGGGTATTCTCTGAGTTATTATTCCTAATACTAAATACTTGGAAATAATCTATCAATAGGGGAATGGTTAAGTATATCATGCTATAGCTCAGAAAATTAAATATTATGTAAGCATAAAAAGGAATTCAAGCTGTATGTCCTAACTTAAAAAGATATTCAAGATAAACTAAATGGGAAAAAAGTTGAGTTGCAGAACATTAGACATAGGATAATCCTTTTTCAATCAAATAAAAGTTTAGTATTTTATTAGTTTTTCTAGTATTGCTGCATAACAAACACAAAAACGCATTGGCCTAAAACACCGCTTATTATCTTACAGTCCTGTAGGTAAAAAGTCTGGGTGGTGCCCTAACATAATGTTAATTACATATTTTTAAAAAAGATTTTATTTATTATTTTCAAAGAGAGGGGAAGGGAGAGAGGCAGAGAGGGAGAGAGACATCAATGTATGGTTGCCTTTCACCTGCCTCCAGCTATGGACCTGGCTGGAGACCTAGCCTGCAACCTGGTTATGTTGCCCTGGCTGGGAATTGAACCAGAGCCTTTTGAGTTCACAGGTCAACACCTTATCCACTGTGCCACCAGCCAGGGCTTAATTACATATTTTTAATTGAATGCATGAATAAAAGTAAATGAAAGAATAGAAGCATTATCTCTTTAGGATATCACAATATAGGCTTAAAAATGGAGTCAATGCCAGAGTAATAACTTGAACTTCCAGAGTCCCTTCCAGCAATTGCACGAATTTCATTCCTTAAAAGTTTCCTTCATTCCCTCACTCCCTGGGTGTGACTCAGTTGGTTGGGCATCATCCCACAAACCAAAAGGTCATGGGTTCAATTCCTGGTTCATGCCTGGGTTTGGTCCCTAGTTGGGGCATGTGCAAGAGGCAACCAATCAATGTTTCTCTCTCACATTAATGATTTTCTCCCTCTCTTTCTCCCTCTTTCCCTCTCTCTGGAATCAATAAAAGAATTTATTTCTAATCTGAGTGAGCCAGCCTGGGCTCTTATCTGGAGTCCTGAGAAGAATCCACTTCAAAGCCCATCCAAGGTGTTGGCAGAATTTCATTTAATGTAGTTGTAGGGCTTGCATCGTAGGTCTTTGTTTCCTTCTCGGCTGTCAGCCAGACTCATTCTCAGCTTCTAGAGGCTCCTTGCATTCCTTGGCTCCTGGCCACATCCATACTCAAAGCCATCAATGGCACTTTGAATCCCTCTGACTTCCCCTTTTGCTACCAGTTGGGAGTTCTCTATTTTTAGGGGTTGTGTTATTATGTTTGGCCCAAGCGGATAACCTTTCTCCATGTTAATGTCAACTGTACATATAAATAACCTAATCACAGCAGTGATAGTTTAGCATATTCCATGATTCTGGGGTTAGAATGGGACATGGGGCGGGGGGGTGAGGTATTCAGCCTGCTACACATATGAATGTACATATATGTAACGTATATACTGAAATATGCACAGAAAAAAATCCTAGAAGAGAATACAGCCAAAATTTACCAAAAGCCCTCTCTGAAATTAGGATTATAAGGAACTTCCCCTTTCTCCATTGCCTACTGTTGTGCATGGATTTCTTGCAATGACAGTTATCAGTGTCTTCTCCCAGTATCTACTCCCTTCCTTTTATGTCAGTACCAAAACTTTGAGGGTGCTAACCCTTCCTCATTTCAACCACCTGCGAAATGAACCCTGTCTATTGTCAGCCAAACAGCATGGCCCTCTGCCATGGCAGTGATGGGTTCAGGGATGGGTGTGTAGCCCATTCTGAGCCAATGAGATGTGAGATGTTTCCAGTGGCTTCATGGAAAAAAGGCTTTCTCTGACTATCATCAGAGCTACCAGAGGATCCCCACTTCCTGCCTGGACAGTGTGAGGAAAGCTGTGACATCTGGAACAGCTGTTCCCATTTCACTCTAAAATGGGGATACAGGGAGCTGCAAGAGGACACACTGGAAAGCAGAGGACCGGCATAGAGAGAAGCTGGATCCTCATGGCATGATTTGAACCTGTGGTCCAAGCTCTGTATACAACTACTTGAGTTATTTCTGGACTTTTCAATTACATGAATCAAAACTTTTCTTCATGTGTAAGTCAATTTGAATCAAGTTCTCTCTTACTCGTAGCATTAAAATATCTGATACAAGTATTTTTGCAATTAGATATAAATTAATTAACATAAAAATAACAAAAATGTTTCCCAAAGTCAAAAAATTTTTTTACTAGCTTAGGAAAGCTCATAAGTTGATTTTAGGTCATCTTTGCTCTCAGATAGTTCTTGTTTCTGGATAAAATACAAAAATGCCATTTTGGAAGATGTTCATGTGTTAAGTTATTAATATCCTGAGCAGGAGTAATCCATCAAGAACACCTGATTCAGAAAGTATGTTTGTACATCCACCATGGACAAAGCCCTCTCAAGGGTCCTGTAGGAGCCACAGATATGAGTCAGGTGAGATCCCTACCCACAAGGCCCCAAGTTCCATGAGAGAGACACTTACCTCCCTAAACAGCAGCCACAAGGAGGGAAGCCCCTGCAGGCAAGAATGTTATCAGGTTTGTTCACTCTCTCTCCAGTGTCTAGAACAGTACGACATACATAATGTTAATTACACATTTTTTTTTACTTACGTACCTCACTGATATTTTAAATTAAAAAATATGGAACGTTTCACGAATTTGCATGTCATCCTTGCACAGGAGCCATGCTAATCTTCTCTGTATCGTTCCAATTTTAGTATATGTGCTGCCAAATCAAGCACTAATTACATATCTTTAATTGAATGCATGAATTTAAAAATAAATGAAGAAATGGGAGCATTCTCTCTTTAGGTTGTCATAACATAGGCTTAAGAATGGAGTCAATGCCAGAGTAATAACTTTCCCTTCCAGCTATGATGAGAATTTCATCCCTTAAAAGTCTCCTTCACTCCCAAGTATTCCTGGCCATCTCTGGGCTCACTCTGTTGTCAACAGTGAAAGAAATGCCTTTTCCTATCAATATTTTTCTTGGGTTATGCTATCCACGACACTCGTGTATCCCAGCCTCTCACAAAACATTATTGGGACAGCTCTCTCTACTCTCTTCTCTCCTAGATCCCAGGTATTGGTTGAGAGGGCAGGGCTGGGCTAGTCCAATGTCCTAAAAGGTGCAGCTTCCCACCCTGGCTGGGTGGCTCAGTTGGTTGGAGCATTGCCCCATACACCAAAATATTACAGGTTCGATCCCCAGTTGGGGTTTATGGAAGGCAATCAATGAATCGATCTCTCTCTCTCTCTCTGCCCCTTCTTCTCTCCTTCAAATCAATCAACACATCCTCAGGTGAGGATTTAAAATAAATAAGCTCAGATTTCCACCCACCCCCACCTCTTTTCTGGTAACTGGGGCTTTGTTGAAGGACAAGTTCAGCAGACTTCCTCATCCTTTAGGGAAAAGGTTCTATCAAGAGTCACTCAGACCCCTGTCTTTGCACCACAGTTGCATTCCAGGACACTGGGCAGAGTCAAATGTGTGTGGGCCCCAAAGGGGTCATGGCTGAGGCTCTAGCTGTGGCCTCCTAGTCAAACAGACATGTGAGCCTGGCAGTGCCAAGAACGGTGGTCATGAAGGCCAGAGAGTAGATGGCAGGAGAGATGGACTCCAGGTGGGGAGAGCCTGGGAGACCCCCTTGGAGGATATGGAATTTAATCTGTGTGTAAAAGATGGGAGGAATGAACTTACTTCCCTTTTTCTTTCTTTCTTTCTCCCTTTTTCTTTCCTTCCTTTCTTCCCTCCCTCCTTCCTCCTTCTCTTTCTCTCTCTATCCCTTCTTTCTTTCCTTATACCTTCTTTCTTTCCTTATTCCTTCTTTCTTTCCTTCCTTCTGCCTTTGGTTAAGATGATTTGAGCTGCCCATAACAGAATGTCTGATGAGAACATGTATAAACAGGACAAAAATTGTTCTGGATTCATTAAATTAGTGCCTCAGGCCAGATCAGGGCTCAGTGTGGCTTCTCTGTGCTTCTCTTGTTTCTCCCTTCTAGAAACAGAGTAACCGCTAGTGCCCCAACACCCCAACTTCACATAGGAATGTCCAAAGGGACAAAGAGGTGTTTCTCCCCATCTGCCTCTTTGACCAGGAGGGAAGCATGTCCCAGAAGTGCACCCAGCCCTGTTGCTTAGCTAGAACTTGAACACAGGCTCACCCCAAAGTATTTACTGGGAAAGGGGATGGTTTGGCCTAGTCATGGTGTATCCCTGGGGCTGGGGCAAAAACTCAGCTCTCCAAAACACCCAGACCCGAAACACAATTTGGGTCCTATTAGCCAAAAAGAAAAGAGTAATCAGTTGCCCAGGCAGCAACCATGCTCCCAACACCTTGCTGGGCCCTAAGAATCAACAATAAACACGTTTTTCTTCCTGTCCAGTTAGAGACAGAGAAGAGGGCATTCCTAGCAGGGAAGACAAACAATAAGCTTCAGCCAGAGCCCTGAGGGGAGGGACACCTGACAGATGTTGAGAAAGAACATCCCTGGCTGGAGCCAGATGTCCCTCACCGTGGGTTCTCAGAGCCAGTTCTGCACTGAGTCATGAAGCCCAGGCCTCCCCGTGGGAGACGGGAGGAAAGTCAGGGCCTGGGGGCTTAGTCCCAGAGCTGCAGCACAAACACGCTGCTCCCCAACCACAAAACGAATGAAAAGAAATTCTGCTCTTCACTTGCACCTCTCAAAGCACATAAGAAGATTTTAACGTATAACCTGTGACAACACTTTACGGGTCCCTTCTGTCTCAACCCCCCGTTCTTTCAAGTCCCACACTTCAGAGCCTCATATTTCTGATAATCAAAAAGGAAAACAAAACTCTCCACCCTCCGCTTGCTTCCCCCATTCCTCTCTCTCTCTCTCTCCTCCCATCTCTCTCTCTCTCCTCCCATGTCTCTCTCTCTCCCACACATCCCTATTTTTAAAAATTGCCATTTTAACAATTTTTAAGTGTCATAACGTATATCCACAATATTATATAGGCATCAACGCTACCTACCTCCAAAACGTTTTCCTCACCCCAGGAACATCCCATCTGCCAGCCTTCCCCATGGTTTGGCAGGAACATGTGACTGAGTTCTGGCCAATGAACTGATGGCGGAAATGAGGGACACCACTCCCAGGCCTAGTCCCCAAACCTCCCTTGCTATCTACGCTTCTTTCTGCCAGATGCTCCAGGGAGGACTGCAGGCTCTGGGGCACAGCAGTGTCACAGGAGGGATGCTCCTGGGGCCCCGAATGACTGACTACGTGGACCAGAACCTTACCCACTGCTCTGCACTGCGACGTGAGTAAGAAATAAGTACGTGCTGTGGAAAGCCAGCGTTACAGCAGTCACACTGCCCTCATCAGTACAGCACTGCAGGCAGCCACTCACCAAAACCCTCTCTCCTGTTCAACCAGGCCTGACTGTATCAACACCAGATACAATTTGTTTGACACAAATTGTCCCACTTTCTCAAGTGTGTACGCAACTACCAGGCTTCCCAACCTTCGCTCGCACATTCACACACGGCCTTGGTCGATTCTCATGGTGGCAACTACATTTGTTGGGCTGACAAAAGAGCTTGAGGCCAACGGGAATCCCTGTGTGACCTTGAGGATGCCACTTGACCATTCTGTGTCCAACGATTTTTCTCATGGTGATCATTCCTGCTCTGACTGCACCATGAGTCTCCTTGGCCATCAGGTAAATTGATCACCCAGTGGTGGCAAAGAGCTAATGCTGTCCTCCCTTTACTGGCAATAGCATCTGCGCCCGTGTCAGATGGTGTGCTTTTTCTTGGGTGTGCCCTCACCAGCGGGCCTCACCTGGGAGCTTTGGCAGCTGTAGAGGACTGTTTCTCTCTCCTGAACCACCAGCTGTGCCCCAGCCCCTACCCTGAGGACATGGATGGCAGCATCGCCTGGGTAGGGCTGTCCAACAGCCACTCCGGGAATCTCAGCCCCTACATCCTTGTGTTTAGTTTCTCTGACATTCAGTTTCCTCTTGGTTCCATGTAAACACTCTCCTGACTTAGGCCAACCATGTGTCCATAGAAACAGAGGCATTTTGTGGGGAAAAGGTAAGGGTGGAGTGGAGGTATGTGGCCTAGGAGGCTCCCCTGTTTGCCCCTCCAGTGCTTGCCCTCAGTGAAGAGCCAGGCAGGAAGCTCTTAAGAACATTGCTCAAGAACAGAGGAAGCCCAAGAGGCTTGGGGTAGAGGTGGGAAGGGGTCACTCTGAATGTCCCGGCCTTGCCTCAGTTTCTTTCCCATAGCTCAGAGGAGGGACTAGATGCAGAGGCTCAAGAGCCCCCTGGTTGGAGGGAACCAGGTGTCCAGGCCCTTGGAAGGTAGGGCAGGGGGCAAGGGGAGCAGGAACAGGTGGGGAGGGAGGGAGGGAGGCAGGGCGGGGGGCAAGCTTGAGTATCTCTGCTGGGAAAAGCTTTGATCAAAGCACCTGGCAGGCTCTCCAGGACAAAGGCAAACACGGGGGTCACTGCGGCTCCCACACGGCCCTGCCCCCACTCCCTCCCCCGAAGACATAAAGGCCCTCTCCTCCAGCAGTGTCCAGGCTCTGGGGTGTCATGGCCAAGTCACACCTGCTGCTGTGGCTGCTGCTGCTGCCCACACTCTGTGGCCCAGGTGCTGGTGAGTACCCCCAGCTTCCCCTCACCTCTGCCCCACCTGGGGCCCGGTGTTTAGGGGCATCAAGGCCATTTCCTCCACTTATTGAGCTCTGGCTCTGTGTCAGGCATTTCCCCAGTCAGTAGATTATCCTCATTGTAAAGCTGTGGAAGCTGAGGCTCCGAGAGGCCCCAGGGCTTTTCCAATGGCGGGCACACTGCTAGCCAGCTGGTGGGCACTGGAGCAGCTGTTTGACCCCAGCATGTTTACCGGCCATGTATTACCCGTGAAAGTTTGGAGGTTGGGTGAGGTCAGGGTGCCAGGTGTGGCTTGGACTCCAAGGTTGTTCTGGCTCCAAACAGAAGCTGTAGGGACCACCTCATCCCTGGCCTGTGCCCAGGGCCCCGCGTTTTGGTGCCAAAGTCTGGAGCAAGCATTGCAGTGTGGAGCACTGGGACACTGCCTACAGAAGGTCTGGGGACACGCGGGAGCTGTGAGTATCACCCAAGGACACACTGGGACAGAGGTCTGGGAGAAAGGGTACCTGACAGGCTCTGGATGGATTTGGGGGATTGGAGCCCCCACAGGGGATGAAACAGGGTGGGGTAGAACATGACAGTGGGCAGTTGCCTGGGCCTTGACGTGCCCTGTCATCCTCTGCCTGAAAGAGCCTCGCCTGAGCTGAGGGCATGCCCTCCACTCATGTCACTCACTTTGGGACCCCCTCCCCAGGATGACCTGTGCCAGGAATGCAATGACATCATCCACATCCTGACCAAGATGACCAAGGAGGCCATTTTCCAGGTGATGAGGCCCAGGCTCCAGATGAAGCTTGGGGGCCAAGAGGTGGGGGGACAGCAGGAAGAAGAGGTTCGCCCCTTCAAGGGCCCGTCCCAGGTCAAGGGTGAGCCCTGCGGTTGCCGGGCTCCAGGCGTCTGCTGGCCAGGAGAGGGCCGGGCTAAGCTCAGTCCCTGTGCCTGCGGGGAAAGGGGCCTACCTGTGCCCAACTGCTTAGCTCCTTTGCACTCTCAAAACCCCAGTGCCCTGAGAAAAGGGTGACCAGTCTCGCCGGTGTGCAGGGACTTGGGCAGAGGCCGACCTCTGGGAAGCAGGCTGACTGTCCCCTCCCCATCCTTGCTGGCTCCCACCTGCCTCCCAGGACTCGCTGCGGAAGCTCCTAGAGAATGAGTGCGACGTCCTCCCCTTGAAGCTGTTGGTGCCCCAATGCCGCCACGTGCTCGACGTCTACTTCCCGCTGGTCATCGACTACTTCCAAAGCCAGATCGTGAGGGCCTGCGGACCCGCCTGCCACCCAACCCCCTGTGCCACAGCCCTAGAGATTGCCCCACACCGCACCCCGGCCCACCGCGCACACCACACGCAGACCCTGCCCCAACCGGTCCAGGAACTTGGGCCCCTCCACCGGGCACCACTGTGCCTGGTGGGCCCGCACACTTCCAAACACCACATACACCCTTACTTACACCCTTCACACAAACATACACCCGACCACACATTCATATACGCTCAGTCTCACACTAAACTCACCCACTGCACACTCATATACACTCTCACATACACACACTCATCCATTCTCACATACACGCTCATGCTCATTTACACACATTCCCAGGCACCTGCCCCCAAGCTCCTACATGGCCCATCTCTGCCTATTGTCTTCCCTCCTCCGTCACAGAGTTCCACCCCACAGCCCCGCCCAGCCTGCGCCCAACACCCCAGGCCCAGAGACAGTGGCCCTAGTCCCCGAGTCCTTGAGCCAGCCTGAATGGGATTGGGGTTCCCTTCCCCACCCTAATCACCCCTCACCCTGCACTGTTCCTTAGAACCCCAGGGCCATCTGCGAGTACTTGGGCTTGTGCAAACTCGGGCATCCAGAGCCAAGGCTGCAGTGGGAGCTGTCAGACCCTCTGCTGAACAGGCTGGCTCTTCCAGGGCTGCCCAGGGCCCTCCACGAACCACCTGGGCCTCAGACACAGGTGAGGGAGGCCCCATCCTGGTGGGACCCGGAGAACTAGGACACAGCTGAGGCCCATGGGCACTTAAGTCCTGGGTGGGGGCAGGACCAGAAGGGAAATGGGAAGCTCTAGGCAGGGCCTGAGGCAGGATGGGCAGAAGAGGAGCCTGGAGGACACCTTCTCCTGGCACCCAACCCGACCTCCCCCTGTCATTCTCTCCCCTAGGACTTCTCTGAGCAGCAGTTCCCCATCCCCCTTCCCTTCTGCTGGCTCTGCAAGACTTTGCTCAATCGGGTCCAAGCTGTAATTCCCAAGGTGAGGCTGCCCGCAGCTCCAGCCCTCCGCCCCTCCTCATACCACCAACAGGGGCCAGCTAGCTGCCAGAAGTTAAGAGGAGAGCCATTGGTGCATTGTCCCCCACCCCAGGGAGCCTGGAACTCAGGCTCAGGCCCAGTAGGTGCCAGGCCCAGAGTTCATTCAAAGAACGTTAGTCCCACAGTATATACCAGGCAGGCGCTATGCAGGTAGCAAAGCACAGACATAAATGAGAACCGGTCTTGCCCTCCAGCAGCTCAGTAACTGATGGAGAAAAAGCTCCAGGGGTCTCTGTAGAACAGATACCTTCATTTTCAAAAGGAGAACTTCCACAGATGGATTCCACTCCCTACCTGTGCCCAACTTGGAATCTTCCAGACCTGTAGTGGTCATCGCCCGTGCCCTCCTGCCCTGAAATGGGCCCAAGTGAGGAGAGGATCCCCAGGGCCAAGGAAAGTTCAGATTGCCCAGCCTGGCCAAAAATACTTTTAAATGGGGTGATGGACAGTGACATGAGAGTGGGGATTAGGCTGGTTGGTCAAGGAGAGTCCCTGAGGAGGTGACTGTTTAGCTGAGACCTAGGGATCAACAAGGCAAGCCCGAGGAAAGCTGGTGCGGCCCCAGTGGGCAGGCCAGGGCGAGTGTGATCAGAGAACGGAACAAAGAGTTAGCACAGCTGGACCACGTAGGACAGTCTAAGCTGAGTTAAGAAACACTGCATTTTATTCTAAACGCAATTTACAACTAATGAAGGGTTACAAACAAGGGATGTCGTGATCTGATTTAGACTTTAGAAAGACCATTCGCCTGCTGTTTGAAAAATGCATGGGGCAGATGAGCGGCAGGAATGAAAACAAGAAGAGTGTCTAGGGGATTACTACAGAGATCAAAATGAGAGAAGATGGAACTAGGAAGGCAGACGAAGGGTATGTTTGGGAGGTCGGCTCACAGGATTTGGTAATGAATGGGACTTAGGGTGTGAGGGCAAAGGAGGAATCAACAATGACTTAGGCTTAAGCAACCAGGGCTTTGGTAATTGACCCACTGAGATGGCCAAACTTGAGAAGAAACAGGCTTGTGGGGGAAGGCAGTTCTTTCCTACCAATGTGAAGTCTGAGACGCCTGTATACATACAAGAGGATATGTCAAGCAAGCAGCAGAACACCCAAGCCTTACGTGAAAGGTCATGTCAGAGACATCACTCTGTGAGAGCCACTGGCTATGGACAAGATTTAAATCCTAAGGGATGAGTGGAATCACCCAGGGACATGGTGCAGACTGAGTGGCGGACGAGGCTGGGTCAAACAAAGGCAAATGCCACCAGAATAGCAAGAGGAGGGACAGTCAGTGAAGGGAGGGGCACCTTGGCACGATGTCATGGGAGCCAAAAGAAGAAGGCATTTGGAGAAGGAGGAAGTGGTCACCTGGGCTAAAAGCTACTGGGAGATCAAGACAAGACATGAGCAGAGGATGGGCAACAGAGGTGATGTTGAGAGTTGTTTTGGAGGAGTGATGGAGACAGAAGCCCAAACAAGTGGGCTCCACAGAAGATGGAGGGAGGGAAAGAAAAGGAGCGGCCAGTATGGACAACTCTTTCAAGTTTTTTGGGGAAGGGGAGCAGAGATGGGTGTCTCTATAATGATGGAAGCTATGTTAGCATGTTCACATGCCAATGAGACCAACCATGGGCAGATGGGAGCAGTAATGAGGAAGGAGAGGGTAACCCAGGGGGGAAGCATTTGTGAAGGAGCGGGCAGGGAAGCCCAGTGCACAAGTGTATGGGCCGGCCTTTGATATCATGGGATTGTCTGGAAGCCAAGTGTGGGTTCCCCTGCAAGCGGGTGGGTACATTCCGTGTAACATTTAGAAGGTATCACACCCAGACACTGCCCTGTGCCAACTCCTAGCAGGGGCCGCAAGCAGGAGCAGGGCCAAGGGCAGCTTGCTGCATGTATTGCTTGGGAGAACGAAGGAGTGAAGACATGAGCCTGCATTCTTTTGGCCGCCCACCCTTCCCTTCAGCTCAGATCTTGGGTTTGAAATTGAGATGGGTAGAGAAACTTCTGGCTTTCTCTGGAGCCCCTGGAACATGTGACGTGCTGGCTCCAGGAGCCACTGACTAATCCATCCTGTGGGTCGGATGTGGTTCCACCTCCCTTCCAGGCTGCTGTGTGACCATGGCAATGCCCACACCTCTGGGCGAGGTGTGACCCTTTCAGTCTTTAGTCAGAGCTGGGTCCACAGCCTAATTCCTATGTTCACATACTCAGGGCAAGTCCCCTGGACTCTATGATGCTCAGTGTCCTTATGTGTAAACAGCATAATTCTCAGAAGGGGACAAGGGAATGTCTACAATGTGCTCAGCTGGTGCTGGCACAGAGTACATCTTCCAAGAGAAAATTCCACCCCAGCCTCTCTCGGCCCCTCCCTAGGACGTTCTGGCCCCTGTTGTGGCCCAGGTGTGCCACGTGGTACCCCTCGTCTCAGGTGGCCTCTGCCAGTGCCTGGCCGAGCGCTACACTGTCATCCTGTTGGACGTGCTGCTGGGCCGCATTCTGCCCCAGCTGGTCTGTGGCCTTGTCCTCAAGTGCTCCATGGAGAATGTCGCTGGCCCAGGTGAGTCTGCTGCCCCAGCTCTGCCACTGCCCGCTCTCATTCCCCCTCAACCAGCCCTGCATGACCCCCCCACCCCCTCTCATCCCCTGGCACTGCACCAGAGGGGACAGGAATTAAAACACCTTGACTATTTTCTGTGAAGGTCTCACCACCCTGGGTTCCCTGCCGGGAGAATGGATATCGCAAGACTCCAAGTGTCAGCTCTGCGTGTCTGTGACCACCCAAGCAGGGAACAGCAGCGAGCAGGCCTGGCCACAGGCAATGCACCAGGCTTGCCTCAGCTTCCAGCAGGACAGGCAAAAGGTACAGGGCAGGCAATGGGAACTTGGGGCCAGGGCCTGCCAGCAATAAAGGCTTCCCAGCCAGATGCCCAGAGTGGGCCAGACCCCTGCCGCTGAGCTCAGGCAGGACTTGGCCCAAAGGACGATGGGACTGTAACAGGGCAAAGCCTGCTATGGTCAGGAGTGACCTCTGGACCAAGGGTGTGGGCTCGGAGGACTAGCAGGCTTCCCTTGTGGGCAAGGTGTGAGGCTGGTTATCTATCAGATGAGTAGCACCAGGGCCAGCTGGAACAGAAGGAGGGCCTGGCCTTCTCACCAAGGTCCGCCCCACCCCCACCCCGGTGTGACTCACTGGGGGAAACCCACCTGCAAAAGAAGAGGCCCTAGAGTCCCAGTAATGGGAGTGAATGACAGTAAACCCTCTTCATACAGATCCCAGGAGGCAGCTTTCTGCATGGTACTTGCCTGGTCAATAACCTCCATCGCATCTCAAAGACCAGATGAGCTTTAAGATTTCTTTTACAATTGATTATTTGGGGAGAGGGAATGGTGATGCCTGGGCTTCTCTATAGAAACCTACATTCCAGCCCATGCCAGCTGCTCAGGGGGCTGATGCCTGGACCTACACCAGGTCACAGGGAGCTCTGGACAACCCAGACCAATGGAGAAGCCAGGATGGCAAGGCAGGAGCGTCCTGCCATGGGCCTGGTGCACCCACGTGGTGTTTTTCTCCTTCCTCAGTGTGAGCAGTTTGTGGAACAGCACTCAGTGCAGCTGCAGGGCCTGCTGTCCAAGGGCTGGGACGCCCACACCACCTGCCAGGTATGCCCTCCCCTCCCAGGTGGTCCCAGAACTGTCCTCAGCTCCCAGAGCCCCCAGCCTCTCTGGTCCATGATCCACAGACTCTGCTCCCTGGGTCAGGACAGCCACCTCCCCTCACTGTTTTAATATAGAAAAGGCAGGCTCAGAGGGGTCAAGAAAAAGCCACAAAAGAATGAAAAAGGAGTCTGAGAAGGGAGGGGGCATCTTAAAGGAGTGTGATTTGATGTGCATTATGGGATGGGGTTGTTCTTGGGGCCATCTGTTTGGTGGAGGTGCAAAGTGGGTGTTTTGACATGAGCATTCCACTTCCTCCAGCTTTACCTGAAGGCCCCATGGCCTGTGAGTGGCCTGAGAAGCCTAGGAGGTCACACTAAGAGCACCCACCAGGGGTCAGGTGGAGTGAGGGATGCCCCTTCAGAAGGAATTTCCCTCCTATCCACAGCAGAGATGGAAATAGGGAGTGGGGTGTGGGGCCTAAGGCCCTAATGCTGTCCTTGTGGCAGGCCCTGGGGGCATGTGCGACCACATTCAGTCCTCTGCAGTGTGTCCAGGACCCCTACTTCTGATGAGCTCTCAAAGCTGAGCCAGGTGAGTCCAGGCTCCCAGCTGGGGGGAAGAGGGCTGGGCCCTGCACCCATCAGGATGGCGGCCCTCTGCTACCCAAGGAAGAGGCAGCCCCTGCTGCTGGCTGCTCCCTCCTGCTTGCCACAGGCCACAGGCCACAACTCCTGAGGGTCCCTCACAGCTCACCCTGACTCCCTGATCTTCTGTATTTGTTGCATTCAGACCAAGGCCAGCCTTTCCTGAAACTCAGGGAAAAGCAGACTCTGCTGCCCATAATGTTGACAGGAATTCCACCATCATCTGACCTTCCCTCTTGAGACCCCCATCCACTATTGTCATCTAAGTCAGAGTTATCACCTTAGGACAAAGGGGCAAAGAGGGGACCCATGCAGCTTCTGTGACCAGGTGCCTCGGGGCAGGAAAGTGATCCTGAGAGGAAAAGACACAACAATGGACTTTGAAGTCCCCTGAGAACATACTTGGTCCATTTTATAATTCTGCTCAGAGCCAGTCATACACAATGGTCATTTATTCATTTCTTCATTCACCTTTTAAAAATGTAGGGAGTGTCTATAGCCAAACCACATGCTAGGGGCAATGGCTAGAAGTGTGAATAAAACTGGTAGCCTCTTGCCCTTCTTCCTGGAGCTCACACTGCAGGGTCTACCTCTTCCATCTGAGACAGAAGCCCAGCCCTGTTCCTGAAACCTAGAATCACAAGCCCCTGGTGGGAGGCAGAGGGGAGAAAACGGGGAGAGAATCTCTGCCCCCCATCTCGGACCTGTCCCACAGGAACCAGTTCAGTGATGACAGCCAGTGGAGCCTAGAGGTTGCAGAGCTGCTGAGGAGACTGGGGAGGCTGCCTTTTCCCAGCTACCTGGTCTTCTGAAACCTGGAAGACCTGGGCCAACCATCCCTGTTGACAGAGGAAAAGCAGTGGGTTCAGACAGAAGGCTTAAGACTCTCTCTGGTCCCTACTCTGCCATCAATTGGCCACAGGTCCCAGCAAAGAAACGCTGCCAAAGTGGGAGCAGAGTGAGGCCCAGTGAGGCCATCCCCAAGCCTCCAGAGCGCTCCCACATGACAAGGCTCCTCCTCAGCTCCCTGCCCCACTGAGAAGAAGCCTTCACTCCCAGGCGCACATTCTTTCCTCACAAGCACAGTAAGGTCCAGGCTGGTGTGGCTCAATCGGTTGGGCATCATCCTGCAAAGGTCACCAGTTTGATTCCCTGTCGGGGCATCTGTCTGGGTTGCAGACCAAGTCCCTGGTTGGGGGCGTGAGAGAGGCAACTGTTTCTCTAACTCTCTTTCTCCCTCCCTTCCCCTCTCTCTAAAATAAATTAAAATCTTTAAAAAACAACAAAAAACAGGACCTTAAGCTCATGGACCACAAGCCTGCAACTTGTGCCCTCAGTCCTGCGTCAGTCTTGTCCATCTTATCTATAACCGCAGCCCCGAACCAGAACCACTTCCATCCTTTGTGGGTGTGAGATGCAGCCACACAGCATCTTCTGGAGGATGTCTGTGAGAAGGAGCTCAGCCCCCACCGCCTTCCCTCCTGCCACTGCAGCCAGCCCAGTTCCCACAGGCCCCACCAGGCTGGGCCCAGGACTATGCGTCAGCCACAGTCCTTCCCCAGCTCCAACAGGACAGTGGAATAGAAGCTGGCCCTGCCTCACTCGGTCTCCATGTATGCAAGACAGTAGTTTTTATAATTATTTTGCTAACACTTTCACAAAATTCAAAATTTAGAAAAATTAAAACTGAGAATATAAAGTGCCATGAAAGACAGACATAAAATCTTTAAGGTTTAAAAAAAAATCAGGAAACCTCTGGCATAATCAAGGACTCAAGTATGATAGAAAAGTGATTAGGCAAACTGTCCTATTTTTAATGCTCTACTGCTTAAGATGGAAAAAGGGATTTTCTTTGTATCTTCTTGTAAGATGAACTTCCAACTTTTATTTTAAATTCCAGGTTTTTATTTGTGCTAAGATTTATCTCCTCAAACCTCAGTTGGTGGTGTTCATGCTAAAGACCAATTCCTATGTAAAGCAATACCTGCAACAATACAACAAAGTCCTATTTCCTTGTACTAAAAAGAAAAAGACACTGTCCTTTAAGAGGCTGCAGAAGCCATGGCCTCATGGTGAAGGAGCTGAATTGGGGCCCACCTCACTCCCCTCCTAATGAACTAGTGATGCCTCTTACAACTGCTTCCAGACTGGCCACCACCTCCCCTTCCCCACCCCCTCCCAGAGTCCACTCACTGTGATGAGGTGAGGTTGTTAGGGTACCAAAAACTCAAAACATGCACAATAACAAATATGTAAACCTTTAGCATTGAAGACCTAAATGCCTGGCAGTGTCCTTTAATTTACATAAGAGCTTTTATTATGATATTTATTATAAAAGAAATAAATGTTTATTGTAGAAAATTCAGAAACTACAGGCCAAATAAGAGTGGGACTCACCCACAATCCCACCAATTCCAGGAGAGCACTAGAGCAGAATATCTACTTTTCCATCCATTTTCCACACCCCTTCACTGTTCAAACACCAAGGGGGAGCTTTCTAGACAACCTGCTCTTGAGGAAATGATGATATACACAAATACTCAACCTCTGAAGTTAAACTTTTAAGTAGACTTCTGTAAATCTATAGCAGACTATTTCCTTGAAAGTCATTATTTTAATTCAAGACCAAGGGCCCTTAAAGAATAGTGTTTTAAAAAATTTTTTTAAAGGTTGGGTGGGAAGAAAAGCAAAACCATGAAGAAGAGGTGGCATCCACAGAAGATGGCACAAGCAGGCGTGGGAAAGAGCTCCTGATGATGGAAAAGGAGGCTTCACTCCAACGAGGGTCAGGAGGCAACCAGCTGAGGGGAGAACTGGCAGCAGGTGACCACAGCTGAGAGTGAGAGGGTCTCTGAGACATGCCAGCATCCTGCACCCAAGAGAAAGGCAGGGAGAAAGCCCCAGGAAGAGTTAGGGTCCAAGAGCAGAGGAGACTTGTTCTTCACTTTCCAGGGTATAGTGTGAGAACAGAGTCCCTTAGAGACGCTTGACTCCAACACATTAGAAAAAGTGAAGAGAACAGCCTTAAAGAGGGGCCTAGACATACACACCTGAGCCTGGCTCAGAGGGTGACCCCGACATGACACAACTGGACTATGAGGCCGTCAGAATTGAACAAAGTGATGAACCCATAAGAACACATGATTGTGGACAAAGCACTTATAGATTCTACGGGCCTAGAGAGGAGTAGAAGTCTCAAATGTGTCACCAGTGCAGACACAGGGAGGTGGAGACCAGGCGAGGGGAGTGATGCTTTGGTGGAGGCCACCAGACCACAGAGAGCATGTCACCAACATCACTTCTCATTCAGCAATCTGTGAGTCACTCCCAGGGAAACGGATGGATGATTCAGCAGGTACTTACTTACCCAAGAGGGGCTGAGAATTAGTAAATATGCTGAGTTATTTTCAAATGGAAATAGAAAGTTTGGGAGCTTAAAAGCCCAAACTATCTAGTTCAATTATAAAGAAATAAAAAGTGACATTCATGCTCCTTGGTTAATGACCAAGGTTTAAAATCCACAACACAATCACTGTAACATTATATATCATTTCAAACTTTTCTCTGCACATACACAAAAAGACGTAACAGATGTTTCTTTAAAAATGGGAACATCCTATGTAAGCTGCTTTATAAACTCCTTTGCTCACTTAAAAATAACCTTTCCAGCCCTGGCTGGTAGTACAGTGGATAAGGTGCGGGCCTGCAAACCCAAAGGTCGCAGGTTCGATTCCCCAGCCAGGGCACATAACAAGATTGCAAACCAGGTCTCTAGTCAGGTCTGTGGCTGGAGGCAGGTGAAAAGCAACCATACATTGATGTCTCTCTCCCTCTCTGCCTCTCTCCCTTCCCCTCTTTCTAAAAATAATGAAATAAAATATTTTTTAAAAAAAGTATCCCACATATTTAAAAATAATAATAATAATAACCTTTCCAGCCCTGGCCAGTGTGACTCGGTGGATTGTGCACCAGTCTGCAGACCAAAAGGTCACTGGTTCAGTTCCCAGTCAAGGTACATGCCTGCTGTTGCAGACTGGTCCCTGAAACTGATCAAAGTTTTTCTCCTTTTATCCCTCCCTTCCTCTCTAAAAATAAATACATAAAGCTTTTTTTAAAAAGTAACCTTTCCAGGTCAATAAATATACCATCACTGCTAATTGGCTCATATTTCTTTCTTAATGCAAGCTTTCAGTTTTAAATAACTATTACCAATTATTATCTGATCAATTCCAAGACATGATTATTTGGGGACAAAAATCTATGCACATCTTGACCTTTCATGTCAGATTATTTACTAACAAACACTCTTCTGTGTGCATCATACCAACTTCCCTCCCAACAGTAACCAAGTGCCTCTTTTCCACTCCCACCAATACAGGTATTAGCAGTCTTTCAAATCTGCTAATCTAAAACATAAAATAACTTATAATCATTGGTGATTCTAATTTTCATTCCTTTTGTTACTAAGCAAATATTTTTTTGTTTATTGGCCGTTTATATTTCACCTTTTGTGAAATGCTTATGTGGGTATTTTACCTGATTTTCCATTGGTGTGTCCTTTTTATTGTTCTACCATTAAAAATATACTAGATGTATTCATTCATTTACTATCGTATAGGTTGCAAATTGTCCCCTAGCATGTCATTTATATTTGGGATATGTTTGCCATGTATGTATCTTTTCCTTTGTGACTTCTGGCTAAAAAAACAAGAATCTCACTTCTTTCTCCTTTGTGGTTCAGACTGGTCCAAGGTCTCCACAGAGAAAGCAGAGGCTGGGATCACAGCTGTAAAGACATGAGAGCCAGGCCTCTGGTTCAGACAGCAGTGGCAGAAGCAAACCATATGTTACCCACAAAGGACCTTAACCTACTGTACACAGGACATTATAGTCAACTTTGGGCAGTGGTCCCCAACCTTTCAGGCAACAGTATCAAATGTCAACATCTTGGTTGAGTGTAGAAACAAAATCATTTGTACAGAAGAAGGGTACAGAGGACAGAGGCTTAACATGATGCCATTTGCTCAACACACATTAGTGATTAACTCTTAAGTGCCAAGCATTTCCCTAGGGCTGGTATAAAACAGTCCCTGTCTGTCCTTTGGGAACTGAGAGTCTAATGCGAAGACAGTCATTCATCATAGAATCACAGAAAAATAGAACACTTCAGTGGAATAAGTGCTATCAATGAGAAATATACATGGTTCTGAGCAGATATCTGAAGTCAGAGGTAAAGGAGCAAGAGTTAAAAGGGACAGAGTGACTACTCCTGATTATCAAGGGGCACTTGGGTTCCTTCTACACAATGCAGGTAAGATGGACTAAGACCAATAGTAAAGGTTAACAGCAAAACCACAGCAAACCAAAGAGGAGGCAGCAGCAGAATGATTAGAGGCAGGCCGTTAGGGATATAAGATTTGGACCCGAGCTGAGTTCAGGCTTAGGGTAAACATGGAAGGGGCAATGGAAGAACAGATAGCAGTTACAGCATTGTGACCAATTACAGAAATGAGGACTATAAGTAACTTTGCTTATTTTCCATGTGCTTATTATACCAATATAATTTGTATATACTAACCATTTTTCTCTCCCTCTCACTTGTTTATATAAAATTTGTTAGAACTTTACAATTTAGTCTTTAGATACCAATGGAATATTCAGTGAAACTGTGACTGAATTTGAGGAATAACCAATTTAGCCATCAATGAATGCATGGCCCTTGGGACTGTGTACCTTGTTTTGGAAGTTTGAAAACTTGTTTACTTGTAAGAAGGCTAGCTGCTTGTGTCCAGCAGAAAGTTTTCTTTGCTATCTTCATGCGGGAGTTCAACATGTACAAGAGTGAAAGCGGAAGCTGGGTCATCAAAGAAGTGGGCTGTCAAGGAAAAATAAAGAAGTGGACTGTGCCTATTGCCTATTATCAACTTAGCTCTCTCAGCTCCAACTTCACATTTTTTTGCCTGTTGTGAAGGTGCCCTTGGGCTCTTTAATTTCTCCTTCAGCTGACACTGAAGCTTTGTCAGAGAGGGTACTGGAGACACGCTGCAGGGAAAACGGGCCTTGCTTCCAGCACCAACGCACTCACCCCAAAGCAGCGTGAGCAGCTTCCTCTCACATCAGGCTCCTGCGGTGCAGAGTGGAGAGTAGCACCCTGCACCCAGCAGCTTTGCTGGGCACCCCCTGCGCCACAGGCAGTTTGACAGCAAAGTGAGACTCTGCCTTTTCCTAACACACTAAAAAGGTTTCTGACAGGTTCCAGGGGGAAGATTTCAGCAAGGTCTGGACCTCAGCCTTGGACATTCTATGTCAGCCCTAGGGATAGTTATCTGTTCTTTCATCTGCTATACTATCTTCTTTAGAATTCTCTATTACTAGCTAATCCCTGGTACTCCAAACCTATTATAGTTAATAATTCTTGAAATTATATTTCCCCCTGATCAAATTATCATAGTTTCCCTCTCCTGATTAGCCCTGGACTAGGCTGACACTAGGTTAGACTAGACATTGACAGTTAATGCAAAGAAATGGGACAATTCAAGAAATACAGAGTAAAATTAATAGGACTTGGTAATGCATTAGACAAGGGAAGTGAGGGTGGGGAAAAAAATAATTTTTAGCTTATGTAACTGGATGAATGGTGGACCTCTTCACTTACATAGAAACCACTGGAAAGGAACCAAGTATCAAGAGAAAATTCACAAGCTCAGTTTTAAACAATGTTGGGTTTGAGTTGACTTCAAGGCACCCAGAATACATTAAGTAGGCAGCTGACTCTCAATTTGACAATTTTTTAAAATCTGGGGTTAGGATTGGAGTCATCTCCCCTCAAGTAACAAGTGAAACCACAGACATAGTTGAAACGGTCCACGGAAAAAGTCAACAGGAGAAGAAAGGGCCTCACCTGAGGAATCCCAACTTCTCATAGCTCAAGGAAGATGAGGCTGCAAAGGAAATATTGAAGCTTTTAGGAAAAAGGACAGTATTGTGTCCCAGAAATAAAAGGTGGCAGCCACAGAAGAGCTTGCTGTAGAGCAATGGCTGCCACCAGCTGCTGTGTCTTCAGTTCGCCCGCATCCTCAGACCTGCCACTGGGCTCAGGCAAAGGCCGCACTTCCCAGACTGCCCCTAACAATGACTAGGCATGATGGAAGCCATTTCTGCTGGATTCCTCTAATGGGCAATCTTTGCTCTGGGTTCCTGCTGGCCTGGCTGACACTCAGAATTGCACTAGAGGTTCTTCCTGCCCTCTTCTCTCACACAGCCCTGCACCACAGGCTGAAACCACTCACCTCCAGACTTCTTGTTAAGTACAATTATAATTTATCCCTTTCAATCAGATATTTTGTTATTGACACACCACTCACAAGCTGAAAGGAAGATACAAGCATGATGTTCACCAGATGACAAACTGTGGGATAGACAGTTCATGAGGCTTAAAAAAGAAACCCTCTTAAGGGAAGGATATAAAACGAGGCTGGTTTAAAAACAGGAAAACATTTTATTAATTCCCAAAAAATGTCAGGAAATGATGAGAACCAAAGGAAAACTATCTACCTGTGATGGAAAAAGGATGCTACTGTCTTCATATTCCTAGTCCTAGAATCCTGAGGCTTTGATGCTTTGAAAAAATTATCTTATCCTTCAGCTACTCGTAGCATCACAGAAATAAATTACATACATCTGTAAAAGAGTTCTGGCCTGCTGGAGCTAGGGGGCCACTAGATAGGAAGAACATCAATCTACAATAAACTAATCAAAGAACAAACTGGGTGACAGCATAGACCTATTCCAGGCAGATGGGCCCTCTGATGCTCTGGTGTGAACCAAAACCCATACACACTGGGCTGGCCCAGAAAATGAGCCAGTCAGCCTAGGTTCAGTTACAGCTTCAGTGTTCTTATTTACATATTCAACCACAGTCCCCTGGAAGCAAAGCCTGGAACTCTCCTTCAAGCCCCCTGCTGGTTGGTTTCATCATCTCGCCTCTTCCAAATCTGTAAGAAATTAATACAATAGGTAGTTATGAGCAGGCATTCAACTTACAAATATTCATAAAATATCTATTTTACCCTAGACAATGGACAACATGTGGCTCAACTTACACATTTGTTAAGTTCCCTAAAATTAACTCATCTTTCAGAAAATTCCCTTTAATTCCATTTTCACTTTTTTATCCATCCATCCCTTTTCTTACTTCCCATTCTAAACTTCCTTTCTAAAAAAGATCTCATTGTCAAGCCTGTAACCTTAGACATAGTTGCTAGAAGTTAAGTCTAGAATGCAACGGGTCTGCCCTCGTCTTTATAAAGCTATAGCTTTTCCCTAGTCTCAGTCTTCCTTCTTCACCAGGTACTAGAGCAGTTACAAAGAAAAGACAGATCCTTCGCTCCACACCAGCTCTCAAATCTGACAGAGAAGACAGTTAAAATAATATGGTTGGTGCTCCACTACAGACATGTAGAAAGTGCCGTGGGGTCACAAAGAGTGTTAACTTTGCCTAGAGAAATAGGGAAAGCTTCAGTCAACTCCTAACTGGTGGTTCTGATGATGCCAGGCTATTTCTCCTTGAAATCAGGTCTATGCAAAACTAACCTGGCTATAAACATAACCTCCTTGCTCACTCACAAATCTTTCACATCCCTTGGGATGGTCACTCCTCAGTACATCCCAACAGGCACCCAGCCAACCAAAGTTCGAATTCAAACTCAATCCCACCAAACTGAGGACCCCTGCCTTCGTGCATGCTGTTCCTCTCACTGACTCCAGCGATTCAGCACTGACCAAGTCTGTGGCCAACCCACCTGAATGTAAGCCTCGGATAGCGTGATCATCTGGGGAAGGATGTCAGTTACCTGGAGGTCTTGTAATTCATACCATTTGCCCGTCCCCTGCAAAAAATATTAAGAGCTGCACCTCAAAACCAAAAGGATGTACAAAGAAGGGACCACAGTTGGATGTTAGAAGAATCAGAATAACCATGAGACCACCACCCAGCAAAAGTCCTACATAAAAGGGAGTATGACCTCTGCCAGGCACCACTCAATTTAAAGAGCTTTTCGGGTGTTGACCTTGGTAAATACAATTCCAGCGGAAGAGTCCTTTAATTGTAACAGAGTCCAAACACTCTATAACTTTTAAGAATTTAGGTAAACAGTAAAGAGAAAATAGAAAAAGTCCTCTATGCCTCACCTAAGACATCTCTTTGCTGCTCAGAAATGACAGACTGGACATACTCACCTAGGAGGTGCAGTGTTAACTACTGAACCTAAAAATTGACAGTCCCACCCCACCCCACCCAGAACACAAATACTCAAGAGAAAGTATCCTGCGCTGGCAGTGGGGCTCAGTTGGCTGGAGCATTGTCCCATGCACCAAAAGGCTGTAGGTTCAATTCCTAGTCAGGGAACACACCTATGTTGCAGGTTCAGTCCTGGTTGGAGAGCGTACGATGTTTCTCTCTCACAGAAATATTCCCCTCCCTTTCTTTCTCCAGTCCCCTCTCCCCAAAATTAAATACATAGCCCTGACCAGTGTGACTCAGTGAGTTGGGCATTGTCCTGCGAACCGAAAAGGTTACCAGTTCAATTCCCAGTCAGGGCACATGCCTGGGCTGCGGGACAGTTGGGGGTATGTGAGAGGCAACCAAGCAATGTTTCTCTCCTTCTCTTTCTCCATCCCATCTCCTCTCTCTAAAAACTTAAAAATTAAAAATAAAAACAATTTTTAATTAAACAAATAAAATCTTTGCAAATCAAAATGCAGCTTTTGATTCAGTAGGTTTGGATGGGGACTGAGGTTCTGCATTTCTAATGATGTTCTCATGATGTCAATGCTGCTAGCCCAAGGGTTCCACTGTCAGGGGAAAGGCTCTAGCCTGGCCGCACAATGGAATCTCCTGGGGAACTTTAAAACATCAATGACACCTGGTTCCCACCGCCAGATACTCTAATGCTGTCTCCTAACTCTGACTGACATTTTAGGCCAGATAATTCTTTGCTGTGGGGGCTGCCTATCCGTTACAGAATCTTTAGCACATCCCTGGCCTCTATTGTGTTGAAAACCAACAGGCACACTGCCCTAACTGGTGTGGCTCAGTGGACTGAGTGCCAGCCTGCACCAAAAGGTCACCCATTTGATTCCTAGTCAGGGCACATGCCTGGGTTGCAGGCCACGTCCCCAGGTGGAGGTGTGCAAGAGGCAGCCAATCAATGTTTCTCCCTCCCTTCCCTTGTCTCTAAAAAATAAAATAAAATACTTTTTTTTTAAATCCCACAGACACAAATTACGTGGCTCTAATGTAGTTGGCCTGAGGGGGTACCCAAATATCAGACTTTTAAAACTCCCAGATTAAGCCCAAAGTGGAGTCAAAACTGAGAACCACTGCCTTAAACTGACACTTTATTACTTGCAGAATCCCAATGTCAGGATAAAGGGCAAATTGAAGAAGTTGCCCTCTGAAATGCCAAAGAAAGAACACCTGATTTTGCCACTGCTCAGTGACACTCACATGATGCAGCACGTGAATCCGGTAGGAGCCCTCGGAGGGTTTGCCGTCATGTACAATGTTGGCAATCAGGTCATAGGTGGTGTTCTTATGTACTGCTTGAACTTCCTCAGACAAGTACTCTCTCAGATCTACATTCCTGGAAATGATTTAAAAAAAAAAAAGAAAGAAAGAAAAAAAGAAAGAAGATCAAAGACTATACCAGGTTAGGAAACTGTCCTACACGAACAGGCCCCAAACCTGTCGAAGCCTATTTTAGGACCCTAGATCTAGGTAGGTCTGTAGACCCAAGGAAGCCCAAGTTTATGGAGATTCACATAATCTGCCATAAAAATGAGTCAAACCAGAAAGACTAGCTCTATGGAAAGAGCACATTTTAAACGTATCTCTAGCAGTCAAAAGTGTAGCGTAGGGCCTCAAATCATTCAGACTTGAACTATAATTTGGGCTCTGCCACTTTTAAGCTATGGGTGAGTTTAAGCAGGTTACATAACTTTAGGCTCTTCTATGATGAGATGGTGAGAATTAAGTGAGATAACATGTGAACCATCTCATCCTCTGCCTGGCCTGGGAATCAACTGTAGCTGAGGTGTATAGGCAACACCGGGTCTCTGGCCTCAGACTATGGAAGACCTGACCACATGATTATGTGGATTGCTACCGAATATAATCACAGTAATAACTTCAATATGGCAAACCAGGCATTCTAATTTCTTTTCTTCAATTTTCTGGGACCATGTTTCTTTATTTGACTGTCTTTCTTTTTAGCCAAGTGGAATAGTTACAAGTATTAGAAACCAACCCAAGGTAACAAGTGCAAAAGGGGAATTTATTCACAATCTTCAGACTAGGAAATGCAGCTGAAACCAGCTACAGGAGAAGAAGCTATCTGCCCTCTTTCCTGCTTTTAACACTAGCTTTATTTTTCTCCCTTCTTTTGCAGCCCAATTTTCTCTTTGTGTGACCCACTTTAGCTACCTCACAGCTTCCCAATTTCTCAGTTCTAGTTGCCAAAAGAAACTACTGACTAGGTTCCTCCAATTGGGACTTAGAAACATCAAATTTATATTTAATATCTGAAAACTCACTTTCAAATATAAAATAGCATTCTTGCTGTAACTGGAATAAACCTCTTTTTGTGTTTTATTTGTTGAACTCTATCCATCAGTTGAATATAAGTATATACCAGTTACTGTAAAATAAAGTGCTATAGTAAGTGCTTACTAAGATAGTTACTAAGAACTTTCAAATAGTTAAACAAGGAAAGAGGTTGACGATGTGAATATTAATAGAATATGCTAACTACATAATTTTAAGGTAAATATATCCTTTTTAGTCTATAAATATTTATAAGAATTTAAATAATACAAGGTAGAATAAGAGAGATTACATCACATTTCCAGTCTATCAATAATTATCTGATGTGCTACCACTCACAACTTGAAACAGTGATGTCATCCCTAGAAGAATTCATAAGACATGCTAACAGGGGTTCCATCTAGTGGTCAATTCTAGGTAGCTATCTCCCTTTGAAGTTTAGATTGTGAATATATCACCTGTCCAAATACACAAAACTTTTTCAGTGTAAACCATCTAATTATAAATAAATACACAACTTTGTTCTAAATATGTTATATAATTTTTTATACGTTAGTGTTAGCTATTTATTTCTATAGACAAACAGTGCCCCACGTAAACTGCATAACATACTCAACATTAAACGTAGTTTAAATATGAGTCCTAAGATATCCCTGTGCGCTCTAGATAGCCAACTGCCTGCCAGCTGCTAAAAGGTGAATTTCCAGGTTCTCTTCTCTGCTTTAACAGCTGTCCAGACTTGTCTGAATGAGTCATTGAGAAATCTTGGATATTTATACTCAAGTTTTCATAACTGAACCAAAACTGTTTAAGTGGCAAAAGGGAATGAAAATGTGTTACATCACTTTGTTTTAGAAAATAGCCAAAGGGGCAATCAGAATAGTCCAATTTAGAGAATACCTAATTAGCTAGAAATAAAACTTTAATCCTGTGCTTCAAAAACTCTCCAAATGAGCAGAGGGCACCTAATTGCAAATCTGATAAAACTCTGGTAAAAAGATGTGTTATGAATGAAAAAAAAAAAAAAAAAAAAAAAAACAGAGAGGAATTAGGTATGAAAAGATCTCTTTCAAGAATGGAGATTTTGCCCCGGCTGGTAGCACAGTGGATAAGGCGCCAGCCTGCGAACCCAAAGGTCGCAGGTTCAATTCCCCAGCCAGGGCACATAACCAGATTGCAAACCAGGTCTCCAGTCAGGTCAGGTCTGTGTCTGGAGACAAGTGAAACGCAACCGTACATCTCCCTCTCTGCATCTCTCCCTTCCCCTCTTTCTAAAAATAATGAAATAAAATCTTTAAAAAATTAAAAAATAAAAAGAATGGAGATTTTGCTGGTCTAAAACCAAATTACTCTGTAAGTAATTTCAGTATATAAAGAAATGAAAGGGCAGGTTTCCAAGGTTTCCAGAATTAATCACACAATTCCACATTCTCCAAAAGGTTGACTAGTCAAGAAGTACAGCTGACCCTCAAACAATGTGGAAGTTAGGTGCACTGATCCCCTGTGCAGTCAAAAACCCATGTATATCTTTTAACTCCCCCAAAACTCAACTATAGTTGTCTCTTGGCATCTGCAGGGAACTGGTTCCAACACCTCCCACGGATACCAAAACCCAGTGCTCAGGTCCCTTCTAGAAAATGGCATGGAACAACTACACACAGCTGGCCCTCCACATCCTCCGATTCCTAACTTTGGATCAAAAATACTGTGTTCAATCCAAGGTTGTTTGAATCGTAGATACAAAACCTGAAGATATAAAAGGAAAACTGTGTATTTACTGAAAAAAATTCACTTATAAGTAGACCCAGGCAGTTCAAACCTATGTTGTTTAAAGGTCGGCCATAATCTTTTTCTCAACTTCTCCAAAGTAAGCTTTCTGAGCGACAAATCACTGAAGTCACAGTTACCAAAAACACAAATCCAACTGGTGGCAAAATAAACATACCCCAGGCCCAATTTAAAAGGACCCAAAGGAGCAAGGACATTTCTGTGGTGATTGAACAGGAACTACTTCCCATACATAATTTTCCTTCCTCTGGAGCTGCCCTGAGTCCAGAGTGCTCCTTCCTACCAGGAACAGACTGGTGATGGTGACCATGACATTCACTAGACCCCAGTCCTGAAATAAAACCCTGATAAGCTGACTGTCAAAGAAATAAATCTCCTCTGTGATCCCACTCAAGGTAATGGAAAGCTGGCCTCCATGTACCCAAATTTCACTCTAACTGTCATATAAACAAAATGCTGCTAGTGAAAAAACAGGAAGAAAAATGTGGGAAAAGAGAAAAAGAACTTCCATTTCTAACTACGAAAGTTTTCTATTTCCCCCTCTCACTGTCCTCAAATTATTGGTAATCATGGAACCAGAAGTAAAAAAATGTTATACTTGGAAGAACCCCTAGGGATCATCTACCTTAAGCCTCTCATTTCATCCATGGGAAAATATATCCAAATGTGCAAATGACCTGCCCAAGGTCACACAGCTAGATAGCGCAGAATTCAGACCTCTTTAACTTATTAACTTTTTATTTTAAATCAGTTTATCAAAGCTGGGGAAAATGAAATAAGGAAGGGCTTAGGACAGAAGTAATAGGAGAGCCTGAGCAGGACTGCTTTAGCTCACTGGACGGTCAGAGGAAAGGAGGCCTTGGGGACAGGTTCAGGGAGTTAGCCTAAGACAAGCTGTCACTGTCCATTGCTTTCCTGGTTGCAACAGGCCTCCAACTTTAGATACTACCCTCTTAAACACTAAAGAAAGTTCAGAACTAGAACTATTTCCAAAGGAGAGGCAAACTGGTGGTCCTGGTCCAGTTAAGGGCAAGTAACGGAGAGGGATGGAGGTAGAAAGAGAAGAAGAGTATTTGTCCATTACAGCTTCCACACTACTTTGTGAAGGTGAAAAGAAAAACACTACTGAACTAAACATCATGTTAGTCCTACCATATATTTATCTAAATCTTTCTCAATACGAAACTGTTACTTACCTAAAGGCTAACACACAGAGACCCACATTTCTTCCTGCCAGCCCCACTACCAGGTTTCTCCCCATGTTCTCAGAGACACCTTCTTCAGCACATGAAAAACCATGCCTCTTGAGAACTAAAAGCCAAATGCCTACCATGAAAAGGGCTTTGCAGGAGCTTTCTGAGTTAGAAAGTGGCAAAGTAAAGCACCTGGTACATCTCCCAATTTTGCATTTAAATACTCATAAATATATATATATATACATATATATATAAATTTTTAAAAAGTAATTTTAAAAATTTAAAAATCAAATAAATAACAAATACTCATAAATGTTCATAAAAGAGACAACTACATAGCTAATTAAAAATAAGGCCATACATCAAAATTTGCAACTTCCTCATCAATAGGGAGAAATTAAATACATTCCAGACTTTACCCCCTAGAGAAAATATATGACAGAACGACCCCGAGGAGAGAAACAAATCTGGAGTCATCCCCACTGTCCATACCTAAATACAACATGCAAGATAAGAAGACCCGCAAAGAGACGAACTTGAACTGCTCAAGATTATCTTCAGAGCCAGACAGAATCCTACCTGTCCTACCCTACTTTTATCAACTGTTTTTCCCTACAATGAGAGACTACAATTCTCAGAGAGCATCAGGAAAGGAAGTAAAAAGGGGATAGCTGCCAAGTAAACATCTATCCTTGAGGCCCTTGAAATATTTATAGCCTTCAAATAAAAATTCTTAACTTATGTAGTGTGAGGAGGCTGTGTGTCTTGCAATCTCCAACTAAAAGTCCAAAATACTAAAAGAAATTCAGGCTCACCTCCCCAGGAGGAAATGAAACAAGGTAATACTCACGTAATAGGAAAGTTGACGATAGTTGGATTCTTCTCAACAAAGAAATTGTTCTTAGTGAATCTCTTAATACAAAAAATTAGATATGGAGGCAGCTTGGTGAGCTGGAAGCGCTTTAGAAAGTTCTCCTTGTATGTCTTATATTCCTAGAGATTGAAAGAAAATGCTCAAATTAATGCTCAAATACCAGAGCAGGGGCATGAGTTTTGTTTTGGTTTGAGTTTTATCATGTAATTTTGGTTTTCACTTAAGAATTCACAAGACACCTGACCCCAGAAGCCATGTACAAGGCTTAGGAAGAGGACACTGGCTAAAGCTAACTAAATTATCTCAACTGTGGGCTATGTTTCAGCCAGCACATGATCATACTGCTGAACTCTAACCACAGTAATGTCAGTGTCCATTTCTACAAGGAAAACAGAAAAGACAAGAGCAAAAGAGAACTTGTTAAAAACTATAGAATTAAAACCATGAAAGTCTCAATTCAAGGTAAGGAAGAACTTCCTGACCATTAGATGCATGCACTCATGGAACAGATACTTCTGAAGCAGTGAGGAACCCTCACCATTGAGGGTATTCCCAACAGAGATGTCAACATACTGCCCACACTCCTCCCTCTTGAAAGGTCACAAGACTCGTGGGTCAAGTGCAATCTGTCAGGCAACATTCATTGTGGACTCACTGAGCATGTTCAAAGAGACAGAGTGCTGGAAACAATCTGCCCAGCTCAAGAGTCTTAAAAGCTAGGGTAAATAAATTTATTTTCCATAACACCATACATTTTAGTACAGTGAAAACTAAGAGACAGGAATGAAAAACTAATCATAACCAGAGAGGAAATATCAATAAGAACATTAATCTGCAGTGGGCGAGTTCTGGAGGTAATAACAGATCCCTTCCTGGATGCTGTTTCCCAGAAAAATATATATTAATTTAAAATAAGAAGTTAAAAACTTAGAATACACATACTCTAAAACCATTAAGATAATGGCCTTCTAAAATTTCAAGTAAGCCCCAGCTGGTGTAGTGCAGTGGCTTGGTGTCAGCCTATAGACTGAAAGGTCACTAGTTCAATTCCCAGTAAGGGCACATGCCTGAGTTGCAGGCCAGGTCCCAGATTAGGGGCATGCGAGAGGCAATCCAATTGATGTCTCTCTCATCTATTGAGGTTTCTCTCCCACTTTTTCCCTCCCTTCCCCTCTCTCTAAAAAAAATAATGTATTTTTTTTAAAAGAAAATATCAAGTGAGAGTTTCACTTTTAGCATTACAGCATGGGGAGCTTCAAAGAACTGCTCATCAACAAAACTGGTGAAAATTATTTTAAAAAAATACCCTCCATCACCATTTAAATTCTCTGGAAATGGTCCAAAATGGGCATACAGCAAATGAAGAAAACATTTACAGAAGAACATTATTTTTTTCTTTTTAAACTTTTTTTTATTGGTTTGAGAAAGAGAAAGGGGAAGGAAGAAAAACACTGATTTGTTACATGTATTTATGCATTCATTGCAATCATTGGTTGATTCCCTTTTTTTTAAATCCCAATAGGTGTACAGCATCAAATGAAGAGTACTCTGAAGGTGACTGAAGTTTAAACATGTAAAAATAAATACACAATTTTTTCTAAATAAATTCTGGGAGTTTTTTTGCCCCCCCCCCCCTTATATTTATAAGCCACTTATTTCAAAATTTTTAAAAATATTTATTTTTAGAGAGAGAAAGGGAGAGAGGCAGAGAGAGAGAGAGACATCAATGTATGGTTGCCTTTCACCTACCTTCCGCTAAGGACCTGGCTGGAGATCTGGCTTGCAGCCTGGTTATGTGCCCTGACTAGGGAATCAAACCAGAGATCTTTGGGTTTGCAGGCCGGCGCATTATCCACTATGTCACCAGCCAGGGCCTATAAGCCACTTAAATATCCTCTTTTGTGAAGTGCTTAAGTCTTTTGGTCATTTTTCTATTGCATTTTTTTTTAATTTCTAAGAATTCTCACTTTATTTTAATTATAATGTATTGTTGAATGTCTTTATTGCACATACCTTTCCCTACTCTGTCTTGATTTTTCTTTTTATTTTACTTTTTTTTAATTTAATTTTATTGTTGTTGTATTACATCCATCCCCTTTTACTCCCCTCTGTCCCCTTCCCCACCCACCCACTCCTCCCACAAAGTCAATCCCACTTGTTGTCCATGTCCATGGTTCTTCCATGCTAGTTCCTTTTAATTTACTCTTTATTGCATTCTTTTTCCATTACCATTTAGTCCCTATATGCCCACCTCCCTCCATCATTGGTTGACTCTTGTACCTGTCCTGACCAGAATCAAATCCTCAAACTTGGGAGTATAGGGACAATGCTCTAACTAACTATGCTAACTAACCTGGCCAGGACTAAAGAAAATATTTTTCTCTAAAATGTTACTAAAAGAAAATCTAATTCAGTAAGAAAAATGAAAATCTGGTATTTGAGCCAAGACCTGTCCCTTCTTCTCTCTCCTAAGTCAGTGCGATGGAAATTCCTCTCCATTCTGGCACAACCAACAATACAGGACTCCCTCCCCTGGTTACCAGAGATTATCTTTCCAGGAGACACAGGATGTCAGCATTTCTCATTCTGCCCCCAGCTATTGTTGCTGAAGCTAAGTTCCAATGCGTGCCCGGGAGGTCCAAAGTGGCAGCTGTGTAGGAATATGCTGAACAAGCCCTCCTCCCATGAGCAAACTCAAAATACATGTATAGAAAGAACAATTACTCCTGTGAGACAACTAAGAACTGAATGAACAGCTTCCAAATAATAAAACTAGGAAAGAGAAGAGACCTAATAGAAGAGGTTGGGAAACTAGAGGAACCCTTCAGGAGCTGCAGGAGCTGATGAGAACCACTGTTTTCATCCCCCTACTCTTGGATAGAGTGGTTAAAAGCTCTATTCAGGTGTTTTGGCCTACCTGCAAAATCATGTTGAGTATTTCCAACTACACTGCCAAGAATCTTTTGCTTCCAAATAAAGGGAGCAAGCAAAAACAACAAGGTGTCACTACACATACCTGGTCTTCCTGCCAGGAGCTGCTCCAGCCCAGCAGGCTTAGAGCCCCAGACATGATAAGCACCTGTCCCACTCCAAATGGCTTCCCAAAACTACCTAGCACATAAGCCTACACCGAGGTGGCTTCTTCACAAGACCACTTTCTGCACAAATAATAAGAGAGTGCATACAGAAGGCTGGGGAGCTGCAAGAGCTTTCTGGGTACTGAATTTCCCCAGGGTGGGAGGTGCAGGTGAATGCATTGTTTACATTCCCCTCCACCTCACCAAGGAAGACAGGAGCTCTATCTAGATGCTCCGGCCTATCTGCAAGGTCACCACAGCGCATTCCTGGACACGCCACCCGAGTCCATTTCAACCCCAAACAAAAGCATCAAGCAGGATCAATAGGGCATTACTACACACACCTTCCTAAACAGTACCCTGGACAACTTAGGTACCCACTTGGCTCCTACCCACATACCAAAAACACACAGCACACACAGCCTACACGGAGACCACTTCTATATAAGGCCACTTTTTCAAGGCTAGGAGAGAAAGCTATTTTAATTTATATAAACAAACAAATTGAAAGAAAATGAAAATAAGAATATCTCTCAAATGAAGGAATAAAAAGCTCTAGGACAAAAACCCTTGAGAAAAGTAATTTGCCTGATAATTCAAGGAAATGGTCATAAGGATACTCATCAAATTTGTGAGTAAAATAAACAAAATTAGGGAGAACTTCAACAAAGAGAAAGTATAATAAAATAACTGAATACAATAACTGTAATGAAAGAAAAACATGGAAGGCATCAACATCAAATTACTTAATAAAGAAGGATGGATCACCAACCTGGAAGACAGACTAGTGGAAATCAATTAAACAGAACAGCAAAATAATAAAAAATAATTTTTAAAAATGAGGATAATTTAAGATGTCTGTAATAACATCAAGCACTCAAACATTAGCATAAAGGGATCCAGTAGAAGAAAGAAAATAAACTTTAGAAGTAGTGGCTGAAAACTTTCCTAACTTGTGAAGAAAACAGATATCCAGATCCAGGAAGCATAGAAAATTTCAAATAAAATGAATCCAAAGAGACTCTCACCAAGACACACCATATTTTAAATGGCAAAAGTTAAAGATAAAAAGACAATCTTGAAGGAAGCAAGAGGAAAACAAAGAACTACATACAAAAAAACCCCATAAGGCTATCAGCTAATTTCTCAGCAGCAACTTTATAGGAAAAGAAATGGCAGGACACCTTTAAACTCCTAAACGAAAAAGAACCCACAACCTAGGTAATTTATCCAGCAAGTTTATCATTTAGAATTGAAAAAGAGATAATTTTCCTAGACTGAAACTGAAAGTAAAGCAAAAACTGAAGGAACTCATCATTAAAACAGCTTCACAAGATATGCTAAAGGATCTCCTTTAAGCAGAAAAAGAAAGGCCTAACCAGAAAATATGAGAAAGGGAAAAAACCCCACAGGTAAAGCCAAACATTTAATACAGTGAATCATTCAGACATTTAAAAAGCTGCTACAAAGGTCAAAAGAAAAAACATCAAACTCAAAAACAGAAAGTAGTTAGGAGATACACAATACAAAAACAGGGCATCAAAGTAGAAGTGTGGAGACTTCCAGTCCAGATGGAGGCGTAGGTAAACATGCCTTGCCTCCTCACACAATTATAATAAAAAATACAACTAGTCTATAAAACAAGTATCACCTAGAACTGTCAAAAATCGCCGTGTGAAAGTCCAACAACCAAGGATTTAAAGAAGCCATGTTCAACCAGATGGGTAGGCAGGGTGGAGACACAGCGCAACGAAAAGACCAAATAGGTGGTCCCACATCCACAATATAAATCAGGAGGGATACATTGTGAGATAGGGAATCCCAGCCCCAGACCAGTTCCAACACCGGAAAGATAAGTTTCCATAATTTCTGGCTGTAAAAACCAATGAGGATTGGGGCAACAAAAAGAACAAGATTCTCAACCAACTCCTCTTAAAGGGCCCAAAATGTACTTAGGACTCATGCAGTCCCACCCACACAGATTCAGCACCAGGGCAACAGCGGGAAGGATACCAGTAGCATATGAGGAGAAAGTGAAGTGACTGGCAACAGGGTGAGTGCCGGGAGACAGCTTCCTCCTGGGCAAAATTACAGAGGCCAGGCAGCGGCACTGTCTCTTCTCTCAGCCCTTTCCCACAAAAAGCAACAGCGTGGTGACATGGGTTGCCCCACCCTAGGGACTGCCTAAGGTTCCACCCCATCCAATTTACTGGTGCACTTTTCTAAGTAGGTCACCCTACTAGGATGGAGTCAAAACAGCTCTACCTAATACACAGAAACAAACACAGGGAGGCTGCCAAATTGAAGAGAGAAAGAAATATGGCCCAAGTGGAATAACAGAACTAAACTCCAGAAAAAGAATTAAATGAAATGTAAATAAGCAACTATCACATGCACAGTTCAAAACACATGTTATCAGGATGCTCCAGGAACTCACTGGGTACTCCAATAGCATAAAAAATAACCCAGGTAGAAATGAAGATTGCATTAAGTGAAAATTTAAAAAATCTACAGGGAACCAACAGTGAAGGTAATGAAGGGGAGAATCAAATCAACAATTTCAAACAGAAGGAAGAAAAAAGAATTCAATCAGAAGAGCAGGAATAAAAATGAATTTAAAAAAAAAAAAACTGGCTGGTAGCTCAGTGGATAGGCCTGTGAACTCAAAAGTTGCTGTTTTGTGCCAGAGAGTCACAAATATGATAGACCCAAATAAGACCAAACCAGCACCCATAATTAAAATGCCATAGATTAAAGATAAAGAGAGAATCTTAAAAGCAGTAAGAGATGAGGAGTCACCTACCAAGGAGTTCCCATAAGACTGCTGATTTCTCAAAAGAAACTGTAGGCTAGAAGGGACTAGCAAGAAGTATTCCAAGAGATGAAAAGCAAAGACCTACACCAACATCGCTCTATTCAGCATCACTCTAGTTTCCATCATTTCAAGTCCTGATCCATTCAAGTCTTCCTTAGACCCTAACAGATGCTTTCCAAAGTTCCTCTTTTACCTTAACTAGCTGAAGGCTAGGATCCTATCTCCCACATATCTTATTAGACCTCAGCAAATTGAAAGGAGGAATCCCCAGGAAGAGTGCAAAATGAAATAGAGGCAAGCACCCTATCAGACATGGATTTCAAAATAATGATGATAGAGAAGCTCAACGAGCTCAGACAGTTCAAAGAAAACTACAAACAACTCCAGGGGAACTACAAACAATTCCAGGGAAGCTACAAGGAACTTACTGAGAACTACAGCAGCATTAAAAAGGACACAGAAACCATCAATAAGAGTCAGGAGGAAATGAAGAATACAATTTCTGAATTCAAGAAGGAATCAAAAGCAGGCTAGAGAAAGCAGAGGGTTGGATCAGCGAGCTGGAGGTCAATGTAGAAGAAAATTCCCAGGCAGTGCAACAAAATAAAAAAAGACTGAAAAAGAATGAAGAGGTTTTAAGAGAGCTGCAAGACAACATGAAACGCAATAATATCTGTATCATAGGGATACCAGGAGAAGAGGAGGATCAAGGGATAGAAAACCTCTTTGAAAAAGTAATGACAGAAAACTTTCCTAACTTGAGGAGAGAAAATGTCATGCAAACTCAGGAAGCACAGAGGGTCCCAAGGAAGATGAACCCAAACAGGCCCACTCCAAGACATATCATAATGAAAATGGCAAATTTCAAAGACAAGGAAAGTATCCTAAAAGCAGCAAGAGAGAAATGGCTAATAACATATAAGGGGGCTCCCATAAGGTTATCAGCTGATTTCTCAACAGAAACACAACAAGCCAGAAGAAAATGGCAAAAAAGGGAATGGCAAAAAGAAAGAACTACCCTTTGCAACAACATGGATGGAACTGGAAAGTATTATGCTTAGTGAAATAAGCCAGTCAGTGAAAGACAAATACCATATGATCTCACCCATTACAGGACAATAATGAACAAAACAAATAAGTAAAACAGAACCAGATACATGAATACAATGAATAGACCTTCAGTGGGCAAGGGGGAGGGGGAGAAGGAGAAGGAGGCAAAGAAGGAGAGCAGTTTAGTCAAGGAACTAGTATGGAAGAACCATAGACATGGACAAGTGGAATTGACTTTGGTGGGGAGTAGTTGGATAAGGAAAAGGAAAAGGACAGGGGAGTAAAAAGAGGATGGATGTAATACAACAACAAAATTAAATTAAAAAATCAAAAAAAATAACATGAGATACAGTGGTCACCCAAATAAATGAGATAGTTTGAGAAATTAAGAAACAAAACAAAACAAACAAACAAACAAAAGAGTCTCCACTAATTAAGGATTAACTTTATCTAGGATAAAGGAGGAAATTAAACCAACAAACAACTCAGCAGATAAAATGAAACTTTTAACTTGACATGGTAAGAATAAATTATTTCTATTTATTTTTTAGTTTTTTCCCCACTTTAATGCTGATGTCATATTTTTTTAAAAACTAATTTTTCCCTCTTTTGCAAGTTTCTGTTGTCCTCCATACCCCTCCTTCCTCCATCCTAAGAGGCAGAAGGTAAAAAGGAATATTTGAGAAATACAAGAGAGGGCAGTATAATTCAAGTTAATAGTTGTGGGGCCCTGGTATGGCTCAGTGGATTGAGCACAGGTCTGTGAACCCAAGGCCACCGGTTCAATTCCCAGTCAGGGCACATACTTCAGTTGCAAGCCAGGTCTCCTGCCAAGTCCCCAGCTGGAGGCACAAGAAAGGCAACCATACAATGATGTTTCTCCCCTTTCTTCCTCCCTCCCTTCCTCTCTCTCTAAAAATAATGAAATCTTTAAAAAAAAAAAAAAGGGTTGAATCAGCCCTGGCTGGTGTGGCTCATTGAAAAGGTGCTGGCCTGCGAACCCCAAAGGTCACTGGTTCAATTCCCAGCCAGGGCACATAACCAGGTTGCAAGCCAGGTCTCCAGCCAGGTCCTTAGCTGGAGGCAGGTGAAAGGAAACCATAAATTAATGCTTCTCTCCCTTTCTTCCTCCCTCCCTGCCCTTCTCTCTGAAAATAATAAAATCTATATTAAAAAAAACGCCGGCCTGCGAACCCAAAGGTCGCAGGTTCGATTCCCCAGCCAGGGCACATAACCAGGTTGCAAGCCAGGTCTCCAGTCAGGTCTGTGGCTGGAGGCAGGTGAAACGCAACCATACATTGATGTCTCTCTCCCTCTCTGCCTCTCTCCCTTCCCCTCTTTCTAAAAATAATGAAATAAAATCTTTAAAAAAAAAAAA
>PVIW01008429.1:0-61208 GCA_004026585.1 Noctilio leporinus
GGAAACAGCCTAAGTGCCCATCAGTGGATGATTGGATCAAAACACTTTGGTACATTTACACAATGGAATTCTATATAGCAGAAAGAAAGAAGGAACTTGTACCCTTTGCAACAACATGGATGGAACTGGAGAGTATTATGCTTAGTGAAATAAGCCAGTCAGTGAAGGACAAATATCATATGATCTCACCCATTACGGGGCAATAATGAGCAAAACTAACAACAAACAAAACAGAACCAAGTATATGAATACAAGGAATAGGCCTTCAGTGGTCAGGGAGAACGGGGTTGGGGAGAGGGGGGGAGGTAGAGGCAAAGAAGGGGAGCAGCTTAGACAAGAACCTAGTATAAAGGAACCATGGACATGGACAACAGGTGGGATTGACTTTGGAGGGAATGGGTGGGTGGGGAGGGGGACAGAGGGGAGCAAAAAGGGGATGGATGTAATACAACAACAATAAAATAAAATAAAAAAAAAGAAGAAGAAATGGAACTACATCAAACTAAAAAGTTGCTGCTCGGCTAAATAAAACATCAGTAAAATGAAAAGAAAACCAAATGTATAGGGAAACATACTTGCCAATGATACATTGGACAACACAAAATTTTAATAATAGCACTTACTAAGTGCTTACAATGTGCCAGGGACTACGGAATTCACATGTATTCAATTATTTGGTCATTGCAATAACTTTATAAGCTAGATACTATTATCCCCATTTCACATGGAAAAACTGAAACCAAAGAAGTTAGGTTAAATTGTTCAAGGTGATACAGCTAAAAAGTGGCAGACTAGGGATTCACAATAGCTGAAAGTAAGAAATAACCCAAATGTTCATCAATAGGAACATGGATGAACAAATTTTGGTACATACATGTAATAGAATGCTACTCAGCAACAAAAACAATAAATACAGCATGTATACAACATAAATGAATCTCTAAAACTTCATGCTAAGTAAAAATCTAGACAGGAAAGAGAGCATAACAGTATGATTTCATTTATATTAAACTTTAGGGGGAAAGAAAGGAAGTCTAATAGATAGTGTTAGAAATTAGATCAGTATTTGCCTAGGGCTAAGGAACTGGGTGAATATTGACTAGGAATGGGAATGTCAGGATGATGAAAATATTCAATATAGAGATTGTGGAAGTTTCATGGGTGTATATATTTGTCAAGTCACAATACTATATACCCTTAAAATGAGTGAAACTTACTTGATGTAAATTATATTTCAATAAATTTTTTATACTTTTAAAGTAAAATTTAAAAATCCAACAGTCTAACTTCAGAGTCCTTACTTTTAACCGTTCAAATATAACATATGCATTGTAGAGATGGGATCAAGTATTTCAAAATGTAAAATCTGCTTTCCACCAATACACTTGATTTTTCTCTCCTTCTTCTTCGTGTAATACTGAAAAAATTGTAGAAACAATAGCAAAATATGGGCTCCAAGAACTAACAATAACAATAACGGATGTGAGCCCTCTGGGAATAGGCCTGGAGCTGCTGTGTGCCCCGGAAGTGGACAGCTGTAGCTTAAAGATGAGGGTAGGTAGCAATGGTGCCAGGCAATGTGTGGGAACAAAGCTTTGAAGCTCTGCTCTCAACTCGCTCCTGCACTGCTTTGGACAAACCATCTCCTGTCTCCTCTGATCCCAGTCAAGCCAATACAAGAGCAGCAAGAAAACCCTGCTAGGGTACAGAGTTGATTTGAAACAATGGGATGCTACTACACCTATCAGAATGACCAAAATCCAGAACACTGATATCCAAATGCTTGTGAAGACATGGAGCAACAGGAACGTCAATATAATAGTGGGAATACAAAATGGTAGAAGTTTTTAGAAGGTAATCTGTGATTTCTTAACAAAATTAATCATGCTCCTTGGCATTTATCTTATCCAAAGAAGTCAAAAACTTACCAACACAGTAACTTCCACATTATGTTTATAGCACCTTTATTCATAATTGCCAAAATTTGGAAGCAATCAAAATGTCCTTCAGTGGGTGAGTGGGTAAATAAACTGCAACACATCCAGACAATGGAATATTATACAGTGCTAAGAAGAAATGAACTATTGAGCCATGAAAAACATGAAGGAACCTCAAATGCATATTACTAAGCGAAGAAGCCAATCTAAAAAGACTATATACTCTATGACATACTGGAAAAGGTAAAACTATGGGGATGATACAAATATTAATGGTTGCCAGGCATTAGAGAAAGAGGAGAAGGATTAATACAGCATTTTTAAAGCAGTGAAAATATTTTGAATGGTGTTATAACAAAAGATGTGTCATTATACGTTTGTCCAAACCCATACTATGTACAACACCAAAAGTGAAATCTAAAGTTAACTATGGACTTTAGGTAATGGTATCAGTGTCAGTTCAATCCTTGCTAACAAATATACCAATCTGGCAAGTAATGTTAATAATGGGAAAGGCAATACATATTTGGGGCCAGAACATAAATGGAAAACTGCTGTCTTCTTATCAAGTTTGCTATGAACCTAAAGCTGCTCTAAAACAATAGAAGGTCTTAGCCCTGGCTGGTGTAACTCAATGGATTGAGTATTGGCCTGTGAACCAAAGGGTCACAGGTTCAATTCCCAGCCAGGGCACATGCCTGGGCTGTGGGCCAGGTCCCTGGTTGGGGTGCGCAAGAGGCAACCACAGATCAATGTTTCTCTCCCTCTCTTTCTCCCTCCCTTCCTCTCTCTCTAAAAATAAAGTTTTTTTTTTCTTTCTTTCTTTCTTTTTTTTAATGGAAGTTCTTTAAAAAAAAGAGTTGATGTAAGCAGGTTGATCTGCCCTTCCGTCTTTAGGCCTTTACACTTTCATGCCATCCCCTCCCAAACACAGAGCTGGTGGACACAACCTAGAGACCAACTTCTCTCTGTACCCATTCTCCCTGCAGGTTTAAAGTGGCTCTCCAATGAGCTGGGCCTGTGGGACCTTGGGCTTCCCACTCTGGAACTCATCTGTTCCCCTCTCCTTAAACCCACAGGGACAAATACCTGAACTTAAGCTCTTTCCCCAATACATATTACCAAAGTAGCTGATTGATAGTTTCAGGGAAACACAACTTCATAAACAGAGAATATTTGGAGCAGGCATTAAAATAAATAATGTAAAATAAGCATGCCATATACATACATCCAAGGACATATGGGTGGGAAGAGGGATATTAGAAATATGAAACAAGATCATGAAATCAATAAGAGATACCAAGTACAAGTGTAAAGAATAAAATATATAAACAGCTAATGTAAACATACAACCTATGAGATAAATGGCAAGATGAAATTTGAAGAAAAATGAAGTTCAGAATTAGAAAGTCAGACTGAGAAAATGATGGAAACTATAAAAAAAGATACTAAAGATACAATAGAATATGTGGAGTATAGGAGTCCTGGAGAGAGAAATAAAATAAAAAAGTACTGTGAAAGAGCAAACAACAGAGGCCCTAACTCCCTGGGAAACCCAAGAAAAATGTAAGGAAGTTAACTCTTAAGCTGAAACATAAAGAATTGTAGGAGCTTTCCCTAGCTGGTGGATTTCCCTAGCCTGTGAACCGAAAGGTCACCAGTTCAATTCCCAGTCAGGGCATATGCCTGGGTTGCCGGCCAGGTTCACCTGGTTGAGGTGTGTGAGAGGCAACTGATGGATGTTTCTTTTTCATACATCATTTTCTTCCTTCTCTTTCTCCCTCCCTTCTCCTCACTCTAAAAGCAAATAAATAAATCTAAAAATTAAATAAAATATTAAAAAATAATAATACTAGTAACTTGCTATGTGGGCATGAGAAGAAAAAACATTTCAGGCAGAAAAAGTATGTGCAAATACATGAAGGCAGCGGTGAAATGCTTGCTGTGATCTGGGGAGAGTAGGTATATCTAAGACTATTTGAAGGAAAGTAATGAAGACTAATTTTGAAAGGCAAGCAAGAGAGCAATTGGGCAGGGTCTTGGGGATAAGCAGTATGATTATACACCATTTTAAATATCAGGAAACTAAGCTCAGATAGCCTAAGTGATTTGTCCCATTCATGCTCATTCACTGTCTCACACATCCTGACACTAGGGTGGCTCTGAGGTTACTTAGCTTGGATGTTAGTGTTTGGCAAAGCCAGTTAAAACATTTTAAGGTAAATGAAGTTGGGAAATTGATGAGCTATAAGTTTAGGATTGAGTAGATTATTCTGAAGTGCTGGAGTTTCCATTTGACTATTAGAAGCTTGGGTTAAAAGTAAGAAGACCAAGACGAAAGATACACATTTGGGAAGCATTGGCATATGGAGGTAAAGTGCATTTATGGGAGTGGATGGAGCTGCAACAATAATGCCCATTGTAATGTCGACAAAGACTTTCTCAGTAGAGAAATTGCACTGGAGTAGATCACTGGCCCAGGGAGGAGCCGTGCAAAGCTCATGATCACAGTGACTTGGTGCTTTCTCCATTGGTCAGATCCCAGTACAGTGGTAGCATCTTCTCCCAGCCAGACACTGATACCCTCGAATAGGATCTGAATCTGATGTCAGGTGACTTCTGTCGATCACTGTGGAATATAAATCATCCTTGCACACAGATTGTCAAAAATCTGAATTCTTTTGAGTTACACCTAATCCTGGGATACGGTAATACAGGAGCATTAGATTTGCTTGAGAAAACTAAATTGGGAAAAGGTGTCTGAATTTCAAGTATAGAGAAGGGTCCTTTAATCTAGAAGGTAGGCATTATTACTCCTACCTTGTAGATAGACTAAATCTTAGAGCAGTTAAGTGACTTGCCCAAGGTCATACTACCATTAAGGGCCAGAGTGGAAATTCAAGTGGAGAGGAGGTCGGCTCCAGAGCCTATGAGATGGAAATGAAAAGAGACTAAAAGCTGAGGGTTCCCAGCCTCCATTCCTACTCTTGCTTTCTCTAAGCTCAGTAGTGGATCTAATCAGAGTGGATCAAGAGGAAAGGTTCATATCCTTGGTCCTTAAAAGCTTGAGTTCACCATTTAATGGGGAAGAAAGAACTTTGAAGTTCAAGTTAAAAGAACTGGATCCCAGACCAAGCTTTGCCACAACTTGGTGTGTCCCCTTTCCTCTCCGGTTCCTGATTCTCTCTGCATATGGAAGGCTCTGTGACTGGCAGGGGGCTTCCCTTAGATCCTAAGCTCCACCCACCAGGGCTGGCAGCATCCAGTTCCCTCCTCCCAATGCCTTTCCTCCTCTCCATTCATACCAGCCATTCCAGCTCAGGCTTCCCCGCTGAAGGCCAGGCGGATTGTTTGAAAAGACATATGACATCCCAGTGCTGCCAGGAGCCCAGTCTCGAGGGGAAACCATTGTTCATTCATCTGGACAGAGTGACATTCTTTATGCAAGAATAACTCTTGATTAAAGGGTGAGTTTTAATGGAAACTAATTAGGCAAACTCTTTAGCCTGGACATAATGATCAAATGAGCTGTCACACCGTACCTGATACAATGATCTCACTTGCTACAAGATTTTATTCCTTAGCAATTACACTCCCACATGGCACTTCGTGCCGTTATTGCCTGGAGCACACATGTCAAATTAAAGAGCAACTTATGCACCTGATATTTAATTATTGCCTAGTACTACAGACACTCGGGGAATGTCAAAGTGAGCAGTCCTACTTGGGAGAAACGAAAACTGAAATCTTCTGCAAAGGAGAAAAAAAATAGAGATAAAATATGTATAGGTTACTATAGTTTCTTATTCAGCCCTGTTACAATTCACGGTTACAAAACCTGCTCTCCCCTACCTTGAATAATTTACCAACTTTTTCCCTTTGTCCAGAAAAGTCAGCAGAAGGAAAGCTGTAGCTAAAGGCACGGGACACTACTGGTATTTGTTTACCTGCGTGATTGATGGATGCGATCTGGGTCTGGTCAAAGTTGAACTCTTCGAGTAAATTATTCTTTCCCTAACAGCCTCTAACAAGAAATGGGGTGCCTCATGTCCCTCTCTTGCCCAAAGGGAAATGTTTGCCCTCAAGGCTGAGCATTCAGGAAGCCCCATCTTGCACTTCAGTCATATATGGTGACAAATTTGAAAAGTTGACCAAACTTTTTCACTAATACATTTGTCTACAAGTCAGGATGGTAAGAGACCATGATGGTGTAAAGGATCAATTTATACTTTAACTGTATATTGGAATGATCTGGAGAATTTTGCAAACATACTGATGTTCAGAATTCCCTCCCAGGCTAATTAAATTAGGATCTAGAAAGGAGGACTGGCTCCTTACTTGGGTCTCCTCAGATGAGTTTAGTATTCAAGTATGGCTGAGAACCATTGATCAGCATAGCAACCAGCCAGACACTAACCAATGTTTAGTGTTATGGGAGTGGATATCTATCCTCAAAAATAGACTTCTGTGCCCCAGTACCCTTGCACTTGCTGATCTCTCCTCTGAAATGTTCTTTCCTGCCACTTCTTTCTATCTGGAAAAAATTGTCCTTCAACTTTAAGGGCAAATGTCATTTTTCTATGAAGCCTCCCCTGGTTTTCCCAGGAAGAGTTGTGTTAGCATCTGCTAGGAGTCAGATGCATGCTCAAAAGACCATTAAACCAAACTGATCTCCTCAGTGGGGGTTCAAGAAAGGAATCCCCACATCTCCAACAACCATCTGTGTGCCCCAGCTGAGCAAATCTAAGAATGCCTTGGTCCCTTTTGCTCCAATAAAGAAATTCAATTACCCATTATTAGGATTGATCTCCCTAATACTAAAACACCTTCATATGAGTGCTTTTGTATTTAGTAAACTGCACAGCTTGCGAAAACCCCCTCCAAACATCTGGCAGGAGGCCCAGCAGAGGTAAGGCTGGAACCTCTAATGATGGCAACATGTAAACAAGTGTTTTGATTCAACTGATAATCATTAACTTCTAGTGTCAGTCTTACCCCCAGAGGTCTGGTTCCTCAGCTTTACAAAGGCCCCTGGGAAAACAGCAGCTGGGATGGGGCCTGTGCACAGCCCAAGGGGAGAGAGAGAGCAGGCAGGCCTGTCGCTACCAAGCTGGAGAGGCAGGAGATGGCAGAAGCAGCCCAGGAACAGATGCTGGTGTTGAAATGGAATAGAATAGAAGCGGGGACTTTGATGCTGGGCAAGGATTGGCTCTCCATTATGCCACTGTCTGGCTATGTGACATTGGCAAGGAAGCCTCAGTTTCCCTGTCTGTGAAATGAAGCTAACCAAGGTTCCTACTTTCTAGAGCAGTTGTGAGAAGTATGTGACAAGACACGTGCCAACAAGGCTTCTGGAATAGTACTAACTTAGAGAAAGCAGTCCATTGAAATTTCTTTCTCCCTCCTCCCCTTCAGATATTTCTAGCTGAGACCTAGACCAGTCTGATGATCCCTTTCCTAACCATCAAGTAAAGGCTATTTGACCCCAGGATCTCTGGGCTGAAGTTTCGGATGTTTGTGCACATGAATACTTAAATAAAAGTTCCTAAAGGAACATCTAGAGAGTTAGTCTTTCTGACCATTGGCAAGTGAATACTGGGGCTGAGGTATCCTTCACACTGAAACTCAAATCCACCATCAATTCATTCAGTAAACCTTAACTGAGTAACTCCTCTATTTTAGGCACTACATACCCTAGAATGGCTTTAAAGCATGTTCACAAACTTGAGTTTTCTGGAAAGCAGACGTTTAGCGGTACACCGGTGGGGAAAGTTATTAAGAAGTGTGTTTAGGGCCCACACCTGTCAAAGGGGGATGTTATGGACTGAATTGCGTCCCTCCTAATTTCCTACGTGAAGCCCTACATCCCGATGTGACTGCATTTGGAGACAGGGCCTTTAAAGAGGTAGCTAAGTTTAAATAAAGTAATGAGGGTAAGGCTCTAGTTTTATAGGACTGGTGTCTTTGTAAGATGAGAGACAGCAGTGCTCTCTGTATAAGCGCAGGAGACCATATGAGGACACAGCAGAAAGGTGGCATCTCCAAGTCCGGGAGAGAGGTCTCCTCCAGAAACCAACCCTGTCCACACCTTGATTTAACACTTCTAGCCCCGCAAACTGTGCAATAGCAAATTCCTGTCATCTAAGCCACTGGTGTGTGACGCTTTGTTATGGCAGCCTACTGACTGATTCAAGAGATGAAGGAAGCAAGAAGGATCAGAGGCGAACACTGAGCTGTAATGCAGGCCAAGCAAAGGCCCAAGGTGTCCCTGTGGGGAGTCCCAGAGCTATCATGGCCTTCAGCACCATTTCCAGTTAGAGTGAGGGACTGGGCATAAGCCCCCAAGGTCATAGGCTTTGGAAGCAGGCAGCCCCTGAAAAGAGGCACAAGCCTAGAAGAGGCAGTTGCTTCCAGTCAAGGCAACCCCCAAAGAGGCTGAGGGACTCAGCACATCCATCCCCATGTGGTTCCTTACAGATGGAGTGAACACTACCTTTTCCAGGGGCCACCATGAGCCAGAAGCCTCACAAATGTTTCAGTGGATCTTTGCTGCATTCCTATGAGATAATACCTATCTCATAGGAATAGAAGGTGAAATGACTTATCCAAAGCCACAAAGCTGATAAATAACAAAGGCAGAATGAAAGAAGAGGCCTCCCTTTCCCAGAGATCCTACTCTTGCCTTGGCATCATGCTGCCTGTGCCTTGGAAACTGTCATATTCTACAAAAAGTACCCCCTGTCTACCTGTAGCAGTTGGCTGTCCCCATAACACCTTGTACATCTCTCTTCAAAGCCTATAGCACTGGGCCTTATAATGGTCATATTAGTTGGCACCTATTTAGCATTTCCCATGTTCCAGGCACTGTTCTAGCATTTTACACATATTAATTTAATCTTTCCGACAGTCCCCCGAAGTATTATTTTCATCACTCTCATTTAGTGATGAGGAGGCTAATAAAACACAGACCTGTTAAATGATTTCCCCAGAGTCATGCAGCCAGGATTGGAACACATAATCGAGCTCCAGATATTATACTAATCTTTGGATTATAGTGATCACATCTGCCTCCCTTCTGGTCTGCATGTGGCCAAGCTTTCATCTTTTCCACCCCAGTGCCTTACCTGGGACTGACATATACTAAATTGGTAGTAAAAATTTTCCCGAATAGCCCTGGTTGGTGGCACAGTGGATAAGGTGCCAGCCAGCGAACTCAAAGGTCACTGGTTTGATTCCCCATTCAGGGCACATAACCAGGTTGCAAGCCAGGTCTCCAGCCAGGTCCTTAGCTGAAAGCATGTGAAAGGTAACCATACACTGATATTTCTCTCCTTCTCTGCCTCTCTCCCTTCCCTTCTCTCTAAAAATAATAAATAAAATCTTTAAAAAATTTTTTTTCCTGAATAAATGAATGACGTCTTGCATATTACCATTTTGAAAATACTTTGACTTGATTATATGAAGAAAACCTAGAAGGAAAGGCAAATAAGGTCTATTGCACTGTTGAGACATTGAGATCATGGGTGAATTTTGATTCTTCCAATACCTAAATAGTGCCAGAATATTGGTTTCTAAGAGTTCCAAATGGATAATGACAACCTTTCTCTACATTTCCTGTCACTGTCATAGTGCAATCTGTTACTTCTAATGACACCACACTTGGGAGGCAAACTTCCCCAGGTCCATGAGGATCTGACGCAGATCACACAGTGTCATGGTTATGGCACTATCTTTCCAAAGGTTTCATAACTAATTCTAAGATGAAAAGACCAACACTCCCATCACCACAACTCAGAGGTTACTGACACCCAGAAGTGATATAAAGAATATCTAGGTGGCCATTTAAGTTTGCTTCTAAGTGACCTCTCCTGACTGGAATACTCCCCAAATATTCAGACCTTCTATCCCCTGGCATGCAGCTGACACATAATCAAAATGAGCCATTGAGAAGGGGAGGCTCAACAGGAATTACACTGTGTCCTCTCGTCTCGCTCCCACACTTGCTATTCATTTTATATTCATTCATTCATTCAACAAATGTGATTGGGTTCCAATGTGGGTCAGGCAGTGTTCTAGGCTCTACAGATAGAGCAATGAACAAGCCAGTTGAGTTCCTTTCTTTTATGGAGTTTACAGTCTAGTGAGAGGAAACAAGCAATAAATAAATGGTAATTTTTCAACTCATGATCATTTTTTTCTTTCTTTCTTTCTTTTTTTCTTTCTTTCTTTCTTTCTTTCTTTCTTTTTCTTTTTCTTTTCTTTTCTTTCTTTTTTTTTTTTTTTTTGAGAAAGAGCAACACATTGATTTGTGTTTCCACTTATTTATGCATTCATTGGTTGATTCCTTCATGTGCCGTGACCAGGGATTGAACCTTAAACCTTGGTATATCAGGATGATGTTCACACCAACAAAGCTACCTGCCCAGGGCTCCAATTCATGATAATTTCTATAAAGAAAATGGCATGGATTTGGTTAGTAAATTCCCACAGTAAAATCCAAAAGTGTCATTGCAAGATGTACTCAAGACTCAAGCAGAGAAAAGAGTTGATATTGTGCATTGAGGTTTCTCCAATGCTGGACAGAATGGGTGCTCCAAAGACATCAGCTGGATAAATGAAAGAGAACGGATGTGCTGGGCACTCATTGTCAGGCTCGGGGAGGGAGCCTGCTCTGATCTGGGAATCCTGAGGAGACACTGCAAGGTCTCCACACTGGCTGGGGTGAAGCTGTCCCGATGGCCCCTCCTCAGATCAGGTAGGACCTGCAAGGCTGCCAGGCTGATTCATTAGTGGCCTGACATCAGACATCTGCAATTGTGTAATTTCTGTTAACTACTACCTTCCACCATAATGAGTGCTCATAACTATGTTTTATATAAAGCCAAGTACGCATTTGCACAGAGCCCATAAAGAGCAGTGATTATGAACTGTGCCGGAGTCCTCGGAGCACCCCTCATCGACTAGCCAGTCCAGACCAATGGTGGGATGCGTTTCGGTGACAGAGTGTGGGTAGGTTAAGAAGGGAGGAAGCTGCAAGCACAAGGTTCCTGGCGGAGCAGGAAGGACTTCTGGGATATGCCCCTCTCCCAAAGTGCCCTGGTTCCAACCTATTCAAATTCAAGCCAGGCTTGGAGCTTAACCACAACGTTAGGTCTAGGTAAGTGTCCTTGTTTAAGTTCTTTTTCATTTTCCTAATTGTTCTCTTACTTTTTCGTATTTATATATAAATGTATAACTATACAGGACACTTAATCCTGCTTTTACTGAAACTTTTTAGGAAGTCTTTGTAACTGGGCTTCATGGTGATGACACAACAAAGAAGTTCGGAGGGACTGGCATAAGGTCTGATAGACTTAGGTTCTGTTTCATCACCATGTTCACTAGATTGTATTACCTTGAACGATGCACATCACTTTCCTGGCTCTCAGTCTTCTCATGCATAAAATGGGATCACCATACTTCATAGGGTTGTTTCGAAAATGAAAGCATGATAGCATGTATTGGGACATAGGGCTCTCAGGTACTTCCTACAACCTTTTGTGGTGGGCACTAATAACACCTCCAGTTTTCAAATGTTGCAACTGAGAAGTTAAGAGGTGGCCTGAGGTCACAGAGCTGGTAAGCGATGGAGACCAATTTCAAGCCCAGGACATGTGATTCCAGAGCCAAATAACTCAGCACAATGCCTGGAGCAAACACTTGAAAAATAAAAGAGAGTTCTAATCAGTCTTTTTACCAGTTCCGAGCCTATAACAAGCCAAAACTTCGTTACCATCACCAGAGCATGGGTATGGCCCCCGGTCCTCATTAAAGGGGCAGGAGATCAGTGAGAGGCCTTAGCAAGGCAGAGCCAGAGTTCCTGTGGCACTGGAGGGCTACTGAGGGGACAGACAGAGCCCCAGGAGTGAGACAGAGATCAGGATGGCAGGAAAAGGACACAGGGTAGGAAACCAGAAATCTGGCCTCCAGTCCCTGACTACTGCCCGCCTGCCATGGGACCAGTCCAGAGCAGAGTGAGCTACTCTCAAGTTTCTGCCCCTGGGGAGGGCATGGCTGGCTGGGCCGGCTCTGGGACCAGTTGAGAGCCCTGCGCACAGGGCAGAGAAGCCAGGGTGCTCACACTGAAATATGACCGAGACTAGGCCTGGCCCTTAACATCCCTCTTGCTGGAGGTCACCTTGTTTGACGGTCCGACCTCCTTGTCCTGAGGTAGCCAGAAGCCCAAATGCAGAGACTTTGATGGACCAGGGTTAGGGAGCCACAGGTCTGGCCCTTCCCCCAAGGTTCTGGGGGATACTGCAGCCCAGTTTTTAGCCCTTCCTCAGCTCAATTTTTCCGATCTAAAAAATGAGAGGGTCAATTAAACAAATTTTAGTGGCTCTAACATCTTGAAATTTTGACACCCCCAACCCTGACTTCATCCACAGCCGTATAGTCATATCCTTGGGGCAGAGCGATTTCATTTAGGTCAGATGATTTCCCTGCACATAAACAGGAGCAAAACAAAGGCCCCCTTTCTCTGAGTCGTTAGCTCTCTCTCACATACAGGCATGCACACTCACACACATGCACACGCACCCTCATAATGCTTATACAGCCCACCCCCACCCCAGCCGTGCACAAAGGCATGCACGCACACACAGGCGTGCAGAGGCACAAACACCTGGACTCTCTAAGCTGCTCCTTCCCCCACCCCACTCCTGCTCACCCCACCCCCCACCCCCCATTCCCTAGCCAACTCCCCTGCTGGGAAGCTGAGCGGGCCCTGAGGACTCAGTGAGTTACCTAACCTGATGGGCTGGTGCCACCCAATGGTCAGAATCGGAAATGCACCCAAGGATCGAAAGGATTTGGGAAGGGCTGAGGGTCATTGGGTCCATTCCTTTCCAGCGAACAAGTCTGTATCCACATGTACCCAGAGCTGCCTTAAACACGTGAGGCTTTCTATGGTCTTGACCACTTTTCAGACAGAGTGGTTTCTTTTTTTACAGGATGTCCCTAATTCTTTTCGAAAGGTCAGGGGATTACCATTGATATTCTGAGTAGCCTTGTAGTAGAGACCAAAATTATGGGATGCAAACTGTGTGTTCAGCACCATTCTAGATTATTTATATGCGGTGTCTTTTTAATTCTCGCAACAGCCACCTTTGCAAGGCATGCACTATTGTCTTAATTTTCAAGAGCTCTAACCAAGAAGAAATGGCACTGAGATAAATTCTAGCTCACTTGGCAGCCACTTGTCCATCCTGGACCTCACTCAGTTCCATCACTTGTACATGATTGGTTCTGATCATTCATGCAATCATTCATTCTTTGAATGAACATTGATTGAGCACCTATTAGAAACCAGGTTCTGTGTTAGAGGCTGAGAATTCAGCAAATACCAATGTGTGGCCTTCATCCTTAAGGAGGTCAGTTTTCTGGAATCAATGATGGATCCTGTCTTCCCAGGGTTCTAATCCTAGGACCTTAGTGGCTCTTATTTTCCAAATTGTACAAAGGCCCTAAGGAGAGGCCAAGGGGAGGAAAGAGAACAAGTGGCAGCTGGGGGCAGGTGGGGGATGAGACTGCCAGTCCATAGTGCAGGAGGGAGACCTGCATCCTTGTCCAAGAGTCTCCAGGTCCAAACCCTGCTGGACTGGGACTGGTGAGTCTAGAACTGCCTCCAGCTGGTCTGGGGCCCTGACCACTCAAGAAGGGAGAGAAAGGAACTGTAGCTGTCTGTCTTCAGAACAGGTGCCCTTTGCGCTGCACCAGAAACTTCTGGGAGTTACACCAGAGAGGTCAGAGCCAGAAGTGGGGAAGCATGTCAGGAGCTGGATGATAACGCAGTGACAGGACAAAGCTTTAATAAAATTGTGGTTGCTGCTACAGCTCATTAATCCGATATTCACAGCCCTTATAACCTGGTTCCAACCTGCCTTCCTAGTAGGCTGTCTCTCTATGTGTCTCCTCAGACTTGTTCTGCCCTAGACTTACTTCCTATGCCCCAAACACCCCACAGTTCACCAGTTCTTCAACTTCGCTCTTTCTCTTATTAATTAATTAGCAAAGTAATAGACTAACAGAATCCTAGAATGCCACGCACTGGAAGAAATCATCTAGTCCAAATTTTCCAGATAAGAAAAATAGAACCAGAGAGGGGATAGGACTTGTGCAAGATCACACGGCCAATGAGAAGTATACAGGGTGTGTGCGATCAATTGGCAATAACATTGCATCTCCTTATTTCATGTGCTTCTTATTCATTTCAAAAAACTATGTTCCTAAGGTTATGATATAACATCATTGTTTCAGATATAAAGTATTAAATTCTGAGAGCAACTGTCTTGTCAAAGGAGTACGATGTTAGAGCAACCATAATTTCAGGGCTGCATGCAGAGTGGACTGCTAAGGAAATTACAAGCTTCAATAACATCCCTTTTATGAACAGTTGACAACATGAAGAAGGCATGTATGAGGCTGATCCTGATGTCGCCACACCAACAAGGAAAACGCATAAGGGATGCAAGGATTGCATAAGTCCAGATATTGTACACAGAACCCAGGAGATCATCAATGAAGATCCAGGATGTTTACCTTGATGTTTTGAGAGAAGTAGCTGTATTGTGGATGAAGCAAGTGGAAGTCGAAAATGAATGTCATTCTCTCTTCCAACAAGATGGTGCACCAGCACATAATGCCAAAAAGGTGCAAGAATGTCTCGGTGTCAATGTTCCTGGATTATGGGCAAAGGAAATCTGGCTGCCTAGTTTACCAGATGCAAATCCTTTAGACTATCATGTATGCAGCATTTATGAGAGAGAAGTTAATAAACAACCTCATTCCAATAAAGAGGCTGTTAAAGCTAAGAATGAAAACAGTATGATGTCCATGGATAAAGAAGTTAATTAAAGCATGCTCAGGATTCCAAATCGAGTCTATTATTGCAGCAAATGGAGACTTTTTTGAACAATTAAAAAAATAATGACTATGTTTATGTATTTACATATAAGAATAAATTTATTTAAAAATATAACACTTCTGTGGTATGTTGCTTATTTTACTAAAATTTTGCCAACTGATCATGCACACCCTGTATTGGACCTGGAATTCAGATATCCCTTCCAATGTAATATTTTTCTGTTTTTGCTCTTCTTTCTCATTCACTTGCAGTTAGGCACTGGTGAGAGTCTACTTTCATTTTGAAACATCTTTTTACCCTTTCTCTTCTTTTCACTTTCCCCCATTCAACCCTACTAGATTGTAAGCTCCTTGAAGATAGAAAACATCTTTTCTTTTTCTAAAACCTCAATATTTAGCATGATGACTAACATGTAAATGCTTAAAATTAAAATGGAAGGAGAAAAGGAAGGGAGGAAGGAAGGGAAAGAGGAAAGGAAAGGAGGGAGGAAGGGAGGGAAGGAGGAAAGGAAAGGAGGGAGGAAGGAGGGAAGGAGGAAAGGAAGGAAACATGGATGGAATTTCTACATTTACTCTCCCTGTCTCCAGTTTCCCCACAATGTGGCCTACTCTCCACAGTGGTATTACAGTGACCTTTCTAAAAATAAAGTCTTTTCTCCTTCCTTGTGCAAAAGCATTTAAAGAATTTTCTATTACCTAATGGATAAGTTAAGATTTGTTTTCCCATAATGTAATCTAAATGATCATTCTTCTACCACATCAGCCTCACATGTTATTAACAGCACAAACACATACGCCCTAAATTCTAGAAGCGCCTGACAGTTTTCCATTCCCTGAATGAAGCATGCATGTACAGCCTCATTTCCAGAACTTTCTTGTGCCATTCCCTTATTTTTAGATTCCTTTCCTGCCTGTACCAGAATTTGCTAAAATCCCCACCAATCTTCAAAGGCCCATCAAATGCCGCCTCCATGAAGTCTTCCTTAAATCTTTTAATGAGATTACCATGCTCAGAACAAGTCCTTCAGGCTTTGGTAATCATGGCACACCTCATTCTGCCCTTCCTAGAATGACCTTTCAAGACCTTTATCCTGGGCATTATACTTGGTTGTTTTTATTTCCATTACTCCCAACAGAGTCTTGGCCACAGGTCTGAGGATTTAACACAAAGTAAGTGCTTATTTGGCATTTGTTGAATGGACGTTCTTCTTACTACACCATAAGCTGCAATTGTCCCTGAGGGTGCAGTTATACATTTTATTCCAAAACCACTTAAGTTACTTCCTAGGCCATTATAAGCCGGAGCCCTACAGGAGCAAAACACAGCATCTCCAAAGGGCCCTAACCAGTTCTAGGACGGAGACAGGGTGAGATTTATAGCTGAAAATATTGTTTAAGCCAAAGCAGATATCTCGGGGAAAAGGGATAGTCCAGGGTAAAGAACTAAATCCTAACCCTGGCTGGTGGCACAGTGGATAGGTGCCGGCCTGTGAACCCAAAGGTCGCTGGTTCGATTCCCAGCCAGGGCACATACCCAGGTTGTATGTATAAGCCAGGTCTCCAGCCAGGTCCATGGCTGGAGGCAGGTGAAAGGCAACCATACATTGATGTTTCTCACCTTCTCTGCCTCTCTCCCTTTTCATTCTCTCTGGAAATAATAAATAAAATCTTTAAAGAAGAAGAAGAAGAAGAACTAAATCCTATTGGTGGAAGACCTGAGGAGTCAAAGTTTGGCTCAACATAAGGATCCTATTCACGGTGAGAGCTGTGCAGCAATGGGTCAGGCTGCCTCAGGAAGTAGTGAGCCCTCTGGGCCTGCAAGTATATAAATAGTGGCTGGCTACAGGTGACCACTGAGGACAAATCTGTAAATGTACTGAATAGGGGACCGTAGCAATGGGACAGAGGTTAGACCACATGATTTGTAAGGATCACTTTAACATTGAGAATCAGGGATCCCATCTAACCTCCCAAGATTGGCCAAGCAAAATGATCACAAGTTAGAATTGACTTCTGTTACCCTCACCCTTCATTTCATCACTCCCGTTCACCTTGACCTTCCAAAAACTCTGCTACCACAGAGTTGCTAGTGGTAGTAGATGCTCTTGGGGGCCTCTCACATGCCCTTAGCCCATATGAATTCTCAGGAAGCCACAGTGGGATTGAGGCCCAGGCATGTACAGTGGTTCCCCACTTGCTTATGCACCTTGGCTTCTCCCCCTTCCTATTTGCGTCCCCACTACCTCACTGATTCCTGGACTCACTTTGTTAATAATCTGCTTGCACCCAATTCTTTGTATTAAGCTCTGCACTGAGGGATACAACTCATTCTTCTTGGTGAGGGGCTGAAACACAGACTTAGCACCATTTAGGAAACCTAGTTTGGTAACTTTGGGGAAGGTAGCAATGCTCTCTGAATCTACTTCAACATGTAACAAATTTGATAAGACCGAATACTCAGAATTCATAGTATTGTGTATGACATGATCTCAACAGGTACATTCACTGAGTGCTTACTATGTGCCTGGAGTGCTAAGATAATGTGTGTGTGTGTAAATAAAATGTTCATAAACAAAAACTAGAAAGAAGGTTATAGTGGGCTGATGGTAGTGGTTCTCCAAAAGATATGCCCCTGCCCTGAACCCTGGAACCAGTGACTTCATTTGAAAAAGGGGTCTTTGCAGATGTAAAGTCAATGATCTAGAGATAAGAATATTCTGATTTACTCTGATTACCCAAGTGGACCCTAAATTCAATGAAGAATAACATTTAAGAGACAGCATAGAAGACAGAGGACAGGGCCATATGAAGGCAGAGGCAGGGGCTGGAGTGGACATCTGCAAGCCAGGAGACCCCTGGAGTCACCACAAGCTGGAAGAGGCAGGGAAGGATTATTCCCTAAATCTAGAGGGAGTGTGGCCCTGCTGACACCTTGATTTTTGGCCTCCAGAATGGTGAAAGAATACATTTCTGCCATTTTAAGCCACGAAGCTTATTGAAATTTGTTACGGAACCCCTGAGAAAGACATGCAAAGGTATTATTGTTTTTGCTTTATGGATAAGAAAAGCAAGGCTGACCAAAAAGTGACCTACCCAAAATCATCCAGACAGACTGTGGCAGAGCTAGGATTTGAACCCAAGTCTGCCTGACTGCAGAGCTATCCCTCTTAACCACCACTTCAATTTGTACAACATGACCAGCACCGTGCAGGCCTGTGATACATGCTCAGCGAGTATTCATTTGCTCGCACTATCTAAGCTTCCCCTTTCTGTTGCCCATTCCCGGGTAGTCAAGAGTTAATCAGATAACTAACTGTTCCTGCTAACCCAGGAGCTCTGTCCTGGAGTGGGCTCCACCTAGAACACAGTTACACGTGTCAAGAAGGTCCTTATGAATCAGCTTGTGCTGTAAGCATTTCCGCCCCATGGCAGCCAGCTGGTGGGAAAGATAGATTGGGGACCTGTGCCTTGAGTTAACATCAGTCTAAATTGAAGATGTGCTAGCGTCATCAGGATAGATTCTTTAATTAACCTGCTAATCCTGTCAGGGATTGAGTTCACTCTCTTTCTCCAGAAATGTGTTATGTGTCTCTTCTTTCACCACTTTGTCATTTGCTCTATTTTAGGTTCAAGGTGTCCTTTGGGCTGTGCTTTAAAAGACTCTCTCTCCTCTAAGTCAACAGCTGTTGCAAAGTGGCCCTTCAAACTGTATCCCCCGGCTTAACCATCACCACTCTTTTCATGTTGTCTATAAGGAGCAGATCTTCAGCAATTTCAATGCAATAGTACATTTGGAGTAATTATTATGGATTTGGATCTGCTCTATGCATTGAAAAAGGCAAATGAGTAAGACCTGGATCCTGCCTTCAGGCACCTGCTTTCAGGGAAAGATAAAATAAAGCAGGTGACTGTAGTGCTTCCCAGTCTTTGTACTTTCTGTTAGGCACCCAAAATGATAATAATTTAAGGGAAAACCAGGACAAGTTCACAAGGCTGCTCATGGTCAGGTAATCAGCTCAGGGGCTCCCACTCCCCCAGGTCCCACCAAATCACCACACAGGATTAGGGAACCAGTATCCCCCCATACTAGTAATCCATTCATCCTATACTCTTTGGGGATAAATGTGGGTAGAAAACGAGAGTTCTTATCCTTGCTCTTTGCAGGCATTTGTATTTCATCATTTGAATTTCACAGTTAAAATCCAACATCTCCAGCACTTTCCCAATCTGTACACTATATTATATTAGCAAGGAACATTTTTTTCGCTATGACCTTTTTTTCCCACCAGTTTTTCTTTAAAACTTCCGATCCAGCTAACTCTAAACTGCTAGACTGAGCTCACAGGAAACAGAATGAATGGACAAGGAATGGAGTATTAACAAGAAAACCCAGAGACATTTGATAATGTTTAGATCAACCGTTTCTTTTGCTTCTTCTTTTGCCTGAGGACATGGGAGTGGTTTTAGTTTGTTTTCTGGTATATGCATCTAGAAAGAGGTTCTTTCAAAAATCTGTGTTTTAAAAAAGGGCCCTAATTTTCAAGCATTCTACACCTGAACAGTTTTTGAAATCCATTGACAAATCTAAGAACTAATCTGTCCTCCAAAAAAGTACAAATAGGTGCCCTGGAGATTATAAAATGCTGTGTGTGATGAATGGATGGATAAAGACAGGAATTTTCCTCTCAAAACTTATCCTTAGTGGTACTCATTATTACTCAGTCTTTCAAATCTACACAGTAGAGTGTGTTGGAGGAAGAGAAAGCTGGGAAGACAAAACCATACTTACCTGTGATGTACTAACAATACACCAGAACTGCTTAAAATATGACAATATCTTTAGACTAGGGAGTCATTCCAAACAAAAAGAGACTAAAGATTCATAAAAATTAAATATAATGTGTGAGCCTGTATTGAATTTTAAGCCAAAAAGAGAAAGCACACTATAATGTTTAGGAAGAGGGTAATAGAGATATAAGGGATTATGGAAAAGGTTGGTGACTAGTGAACTTGGGTGTAAGGTATATGAGACCTCTTTCACTATTATTAAATTTTTTTGGCAAGATTATAAAATTATTTTAAGTTAAAAATTAAAGGGCTAGAACATAAGTCATGAAAAATTATACCTTTCATTTACCTGCACTGCCACTCTCCTCTGTTGCTTTTGAAACTTTCACACATTCACACACACACACACACACACACACACACACACACACACACAAATACTAAAGAAAATAGTAGGAAAAGTCAATCTAACATCTTCTAATACTTGGTAGTAGAAAAAAGTTTACAGATGTCCTGCAAATTCGTTGGCAGAGTGAAAAACAGTAGAAAGAGCTTGGCTCTTTGAAGAAGGCATCACACATGGAGGAGACCAAAGGCTCTCCCAAAAATAACTTTCAGCATGAAGATTCTTCATATTTAATCAAGCCTGGCCAAAATCATCAACCACCTTATTTAACCACAGGGGGCCAGGGGCCAGTCTAGATTTAGACTTTACTTTTACACACTGTATTAGTATGTCAGAGCTGCTATAACAAAATACCATAGAATGGGTGGCTTAAAAAAACAAAATTAAAAATTAAAAAACAAAAAACCTAACAATATTGTTAGGTTTAGGTTAGAAGTAAGAGGAGAAATGACAGAACAAGCCCTGCATTTAAAAGATTTGTTTGGCCAGCTACAACAGGCCGGGCAGGCTGAGACCAGCAAGGCAGATAGGTGTCAGCCCTTTGGTCTCAGGCCCAAACAAGAGTAAAGCAGGGATTTTTAACCAGGAGAGAGGAATTGATTAGGGCAGGTGGGTGGAGGGACTCCCTGAACATGACTACAATAGGGGAGCAAGAGTTGGTTCTGAAAACAGAGTTGCTAAATTCCTGTCTGCAGATAAGGATACCTTTGAAGGACATAGGGGGTCACTGGTGCCAGCAGTTACTTTGGGGGCAGCAAATTTATTGGGGGTTAGGAAGTCCCTGACACCAGCAGTTACTGTGGGGGTTGTTAAAACCAGATCTGGATTCCCAGCACCCAGGTCTTATGCCTGAGAGTTACTGTCTCATAGTGGTGGAGGTACAGGGCCCAAGGCAAGGTGTCAGCAGGGTTGGTGCTTTCTGAGGGCTGTGATCAAAGAATCTTCCAGGTCTCTCTCCTTAGCTTGCAGATGGCCATTTTCTATCTGCATCTTTTCACATTTTCTATCTTTTCTGGGTGTCTCCGGGTCCAAGGTTCCCCTTTGTATAAGGACACCTGTCATACTGGATTAGAACCTACCCTAATGACCCCATTTTAACTTGATTATCTCTGTAAAGATTCTCTTCCCAAATGAGATCACATTCTAAAGTATGAGGGGTTAGGACTTCCACATATAATGTTTAGGGGACACAATTCAACTCATAACACCCACTTGTAAATTTGGAGCCCTGGGCTCCATTATCTCTAAGAGTCCTTGTAGCATTAACATCTTACATTTCTGGAAGTCCAAGTCTCCCAGTGTCCAATCGGTGCATACTGGCTGGCCAAACTCAACTCCAATCCATTCCAAAGATGTAGAATTTTTTATTCCCAAACCTGCAATGAGGAAATGAATCAAGCTTTGGAGAAAACACATCAGTGGTACATCTCTATTATATTTGAATTTTCAAATCATAAGGTGGTAATGTGGCACAAGACCACATGGGTTTGATATACACCATAGCCTTTCAAGTGTATTTCCTATGGCTGAAGGTTGAAAGATTAGCAAATCCTTTAATCATTCCTTACATAAATACTAACTCTGTGTCTACTACATGTAAGGCACAGTGCTAGTGCTGAAAGAAAGGTGAGTAAAACCAACACTCCAGGGAGATTACATTCTAGGGGAAGTAAATGAGGGTCACGCTTTTTGTAAACTAAATCCTTGCATTTAAATGCAATGGAGAGGAAGGGGGGAGATGAGCATATTGAGAGATAAGTCCTTCAACAGGATGCTGCTATTCCACTCACAATTAGGTTGCACCCTGGAGGGAAATGGCAGTGAAACTACCCCTTCTGCAAATTGGCTCTGTTCCCACTGGCCTCTCCTAATGGATTTTCAAGGCTAATTTTGACTTTGGGGTTTTTGCCTTGCACTTTGGAACAGTATTCACACATTCCCTAGGTGAAATCAACTGATGTGCCCAGTTTATGGACCTAGGATTATGGACCAAGTTTATGGACCAAGGTTGGTGGTTAAGGGTGAGAAAAAGAGAGAAAATGAACAGTTTACAAGAGACAGCAAAATAATAAACTGTCCTATCTACTCCTCAATTTCCTGAAGTAGTGTTTTCTTGTTTAAGGAAGTAAAGACCTGTACTTAGAGCAAAAACTCTGGATACCACGGTGCTGAAGGACTTGGCATCCCCAAGTATAAATTACAAGGTGTATAAAAATGTAAGTATTGCTATAAAGCCAGACCAAGTTTGGATTGAAATAAAGTCCAGACTTTCTTATCAAAGGCATAAGGATTCTGTCCCAGTACCAAATCCACAGTAAGCCCTTGATTAAAATATGTTGGTTAAAAAAATTACCTTTCATTATGATGCATTTCCTCATTTTCCTTCCATATTGAGAGTGACAATTTCCATTTAAGATGATCAGCCACAACATAGATGCAAATGTGCTAAGTAAAATTAGGTGTATCAGAGCCACTGTCTTATAAAAGACCATTTTACATGCTAACCCAGCAGGCGGAGAAATACTCCTGCTCTATGTACTATATGCAAATGCTCAGATTATAGCTAATTATTTTGTTGTAAAGCAGAGCCAAGAAACTGCTACAATACTCTTAGTCTCCTTGGGGAACACACCATGAAAAGAACTTTTTTTTCCCCTCCTTTGTAAATTACACTATGATATAATTGGGTCTCGATGTTCATGTAACACCCCGCTTGGGGAGATCGCAAGAGAAATGAACAATGTCTTACTAAGTCCCTGTTAAGATCATTAAATGTAGATCACAACACACTACTGACAGGCACCCGAATCTTAATGTATCACAGTAACAAAACTGGGAAAGGAAAAACGTGACAAGTTGCGTCATATTATTTTTCTCTTACAATGAAGTTCTAGGTAATAAAGTGTTAATGTATTCGGCCCTGTGCGGTTAGCATTGTGAGAGGACTTAAAAAAAATTTTTTTACTAGATTGTAGCAAAAATTGTCATATTCTGTTAGGCAGCTGTTTAGAGAAAAGCTTTGACAGTGTATAATTGACTCTATTTTTGCTGCATTATCATACGGCATTGTTAGGATTATATACTGTATGAGTTCTGCTCTTCAGTTTTACACACTAAGAAAATGTCTCCTTAGACAAGTTTTTCAGTAGGGATGAGCTAGAGACCAGCCAGCCAGTCATAAGTTTCACATCTCCAAATTCTCCCATTGGACATCTTGGCAGGAGTAATTGAATTACTGTCCCAAACACTTTCTGGGGGAAGGAACCTCTAAGATCAAGCCACTCAGCCTACAGCTGGCATCATATATAAATGTATTTCTAAAATTACTCACACAGCACACCAAAGTGCTAACAATAATTCTCAGAGATTTTCTCTTAGGAGATAAGGATTTGACAATAGTGGGTGATCAATTGAATGACTTTCTCCGCCCCCCACCCCCCACTCCATCTCTCCTTCCTCTTCCTCTCTCTCTCTCTCAATTCATCTTTCTCCCTCAGAGTGCTTTCAATAAGCCAGTTCCCTAACTCCTATCATAGTGCCTTTGCCTTCCACGATGCTGTTGCAAACACACTTGATGACCACTTTATTCCTACAATCTTGTACTCGTACATTTTAAAGTTTAGCTTTATTGCCCTTTAGATTCAAATCAATGTGTTATAGGTTCTAAGAAGATAGTCCACATTAGTCTCTTTTCCTCCTATTTCCAATTACAACAATGTAATATAACTTGCAGTCAAGAAGCAGTGATAGAGGAAATATTTGACAGCTAGTGCAGCAGGGGCCCACCCATCATTAAGGACAGTGATTAAAAACACCCTGTGCTGCCAACCTGACATGTCCTGGCTGGACACCAGCTCCAGTTAAGACCATGACCTTCTGGAGTCAGAAACGCTTGTGATTTAGTCTTGGTTTCACCATCTACTGACCATGTGACCTCAGGCCAGTTAATCTCTTAAAGCCCTTTCAAATGGTACCAATCATTGAAATATGGCTATTATGAAGCTTAAATGAGATAATACATTTGTAAAGTACTCAGCAATATGCCTGACACATAGTGAGTATTCAATACGTGATTTCTATAGCGGTTATGATCCATGCCAGACAAAGACCCAGTGCATTAATTTTTTTTATAAAAGGGAGGCATTAATAATCATGTCTTGACAAACTGTAAATTGATTTTCTGACTCTCCCGCTCCCACCCTCGTTTGCACACCTTCTCCTTGTCTATTCATATTTTTCCCATGAACTTGTGGTAGCTGCCAAATGAGTGAAATGGGAACTCAATTTAATTGAAAATGCATGTGTCAATGTCACAATGTGAGAAAGGTGCTATTGCTTGGGCTATCACTTCTCATTACACACACATATGGATACACACACACACACACACACTAAAATGCATTCACTGCATGTATCTGAATTATTTTGTGGATCTCCAAGAAAGGAAATGCTACTGCTTCTCAGTGTGGAGGTAAAAATGATCACTTTTCTAATAGTGATAATAATAGCTACAGCTTACATGGCACCGTTACATACTCTTTACACATATGAAGGGCTTTCCCATTCGCTGCAACCCTATGAGATAGATGGTCTCATGATACCTGTATCACAGCTGTTAAGTAACTTGCTAAAAATCACACAGAAAGTAAAAGGCTGACCTGGGATTCACACCCAAGAAGCCTGGCTTCAGGGCATGTACTTTACCATGCTCTTACAATGGAACTTCTCCCCCTTACTGAGCATTTTCTCTGCACCAGGCACCCTGTGTTTATGGTGCCTCATTTACCCACCCTTACTTGATATCATAGAGATAGTAAGAGATACAACCCACTTCAAACCTAGGCCCATCGGACTCCAAATTTATGTTGTGAGCCCTGAAATATACAAGTGAATAGTGGTTTTTGAGGCAAAGCAAGGAGACCCACTCAAGCACCTCTTCCCTCAGAAATGTTCCCATCAACACCTGCCTATATCTACCTCACCTTGCTGGGATCCCACACAACACTAGGAACCTGCAATCTCAAGATATCGATGCCTTTCTTTGGGTTTCATAATTGCTTCACACGAGTTGCTTGAAAGCTCCCTGAAGAAACATTTAAGTCACCACAGAGCCTGGTTCCTCTCTATCCCCTTCTTGTGTCCCCAGAGCCTCTGGCGCACTATTAAGCACATGATGGGCAATTTCTCATTTTGGTGAGAACTCCATATGAAATCTAAAGAACAGGCATACCACACAGCAAAAGATCTAGGCAATCTTTGGGTCCCCAGGCTCACTTTTGGTCCATGCCCCAATTACCCCTTTAGTGAGACAGAACCTTGTCATTTTGCATCAATAGCAAAACTCTCAGAGCAGTAGAGACAATACCATCCTCAAAATAACATCCAATGATGAGGCAGGAGAAAGTCAGGAGGCATCTCTGAGGCAGGTTCCATGGTAATTTTATTAAAGAGCTCACCAACTTTGTGCATTATTATGTGACTTTAACTTCGAATTTGATAATAATCTTGTCCAATTCTCTTACAACAGCCATGGTCACCACCATTACCTTTGTACTTGTTCTCAGGAATTCTTCTAAGCTGTCTCCCTGTCTTAGTTCATGAGCTCTCCCTTACATCCAGTTTATGAAAAAAAAAAAAAACAGAAAGCTCTGTGATCACAAAATTTATTTTCTTTTCCTTCTGTACTCTTAGATGGATAACATTCATTACTTTTGGCATCATTTGAGGCCATATGCCTGGGTTCTGACCAATGAAATGTCAACCAACATCATGCATATCACTTCCAGTGTGGTCCATAAAAATCCCCTACTTGTGATTTTTTATTCTCCTCCTTTTTCACAATGACCATATATTGATGTTGAAAGTGGGATCATACAATGGAAAAGCCCAGGCTCCCAAGTCAACATTTGGTAAAGAGCTGCCTGACCTTCATTGAACTGGAAAGAAAGAAAAATGGGATCTTTATTAGATTACATCACTGTTTGTTAACAGTAGCTAGGGGTTGCTTACTCACTCCATGATGGCAGATGAGTCAACCTTAAGTGGAGCGCCAATCTTATCACTTTCAGAAATTGTCAGAAGTATTCTATCCCATATAGGAGATTATTCTGGCCAGGGATCATGGCTAATTAATCTCTAAATCTCCAGTGCTCATCATACCCTCCAACCTGGAAATGCCAGCCAGTAAACCTCTCTATTCAGCAAATATTTTAAACTACCTACTATGTATCTGGTATTCTCCTGGGCACTACGGAGACAAATTGTACCATACAAATTACCTGATTTTTAGAGTTTATATTCTAGTAGGGGACACAAACCACAACACACCAAAAAAATATATTTTAATCTAATTCCAGATACCTGAAATGATTGTGAAAAAAATAGAATGAAGCTATTTGGTATAGTGATCAACTTGGAATGCAGGACTATTGTCCATCAGTTGGTCAGAAAGAGCTTTATCCAAGGAGATGACATTTAAACTAAGACTTAAATTTATTTACCCACATGTTTATTTAACAAATATTATTTGAGCATTTAATATATGTTATTCATATATAGGAATAAAAATTGACAGATGTTTGTCCAGTGTACTAAAAGATAAATTTAATATGAAGTCCAATTCTTGAATTTGGCATTTATGATCTGGCTTCAACTCACTTTCAACAAAGAAAGAGGATCAAGGCAGTAAATAAAAAGGAGAAAAAATAAGGACACAAGGTCAGAGTCAGAGACAGGAAAGGGGATGCAGGCAGGGGCTAGTTTGTCCCTGTATCATTCCATTGTCTTTGACCTGCTGCCTTTGTAGCCCCTGATAACAGGTGCCTCCAGAGAGATCCAGAGGTTTTCATCTTGGGTTGTCCCATTTGATTCACTGAGATCACCTTGGATCCATTTCCTAATGACCCCCTTCATGCTAGACCAGCATTCTCAGCAAAGGGCTCCCTAGGCTTTTCCTACTCTTGGGGTCCAGATGGGCCCCCTTTATCTGGACCCACATTCCCCAGATTTCTTCTGAACTAACTGCTCCTGGATCCATCTTAAGCATCCCCAGAAGGCCTAGGCCCATGAAAGCTACACTAGGGAGAAAGCTCCCAACAACCCTTGTTGAGGAAGAAGAATTCAACATTACCCTAGAGAAATTCTCAAGCCTCCAGACAATGCCTAGGCTATGGCCTTCTGAAGTAAGACGTGCCTAGTGCCAAGGCTGTTTATACCAGAGCTTCCTCTATGCTAGAACTATTGAGGATGTGACTCGCAAATATCCCAGCAACACATATTTCATTTCACAAGCATTGAAATAATCTAAAAATGCTATTCTATGAGTTCAAATCACATACCCCAGTCTTCTTTATTTCTCTCTGAGAGTTAAATATTCCTCTCAGACCAAATATTTCCATTATTTAGTCCTACTCTCTTTATTTTTCTCTTCCTGATGCCTTAAGTTCTCAGTACATTAATATTCCCAGAAAAATATTAGTACTCTTGTTCCCCTTTTCTCCTCCCCTCCCCCTTCTGGTTCTTGTTTTGCTTTCTTATATTCTGTCCTATTTCCAGATATTTAAATATGTTGTCCTTCTTTCATTTTTTATCCAGTTAATGTCTCATTCTTATGGACCTAACTTAGCATCTCTTCCTTTGAGATACTTGACATGATCCTTCTAGATCAGGGTTATAGTAGTGCTATCAACATTTTGAGACACATAATCTTGTATTGTTATGGAAGGCTTTCCTTTACTACACAATAGGAGATTAAGTAGTTCCCCCAGCCTCCACCATCTAGATGCCAGTAGGAAGTCCTTATCCCCTGTGACAATCAAATGTTTCCAGACATTTCTAAATGTCCTCTGGGGGTAAAAACATCTCCAGTCAGGAACCACTGCTCTAGTTGGAGAATGATGGTCCTTCCTAATATTCCCATAACATAGGGAGCTGCTGTGACAACCCTCCCTTATCTTAGCATTCATTATACTGGATTGTAATGGCAAAATTCCCATTTTGCCATAGTAGGGAATTTTACTGTGAAAACACAAGGAGAGAAACCCATAGCAGTATATCGTCTGTACCTTGCACATAGCAGACTCTCAATAGTGCTTTTGGATTAGTGAATGAATGCACAAACCAGAGTTAGAGCTTCAGGAATAGAGTCAATGCACCTCACCTCCCCATGCCTCCTTGCCAATCTAGTCTGAGCTGACTTGAGCTATCCATTTGTCCTGACTCAGGTTCTCTCTCTTTGCTAGTCTCTCTGAGGAACTGGACATCTGTTCCAGTTCAGGCCCTCGTCTTCTATCAGCATCCCAGTCACCAAGAAAGTCAAACTTTTTAGTGTCCTTATAGAACCCAGTGTTAAATTTAAATTCAAGCTTAAAAACTTTGGTCAGCCCCCTCCCCAATCCCATAATGCTATAGTGCTGCTCCTGAAACCTCCATTCCTTGAGAGAAGTTGCCCTGTTTTATTTATTTATCTCTCCACCCACACCCAGTTGCCCAGCACTGTCTCCTGTGCATACAAGATGCATACAAGGGAAGTGAGCAGGGCAATATTTGCTGAGTAAGTGACAAGCACATGGCACTTTAAACTCTGCGAAGGCCAAGATCCTCCCTGTATGGTCCTCAGTGAACCCCCAAAACACTTAGCACATAGAATGAATAAATGCATGAATAAATTAATCAATCAATGAATAGGTGATTGGTTGGATGAAGCAATGTTTTAAGTTTTTCACATATGTGGTTTCATTTCATCTTCATGGGAAACTCATGAATCATGGATAATGCCCATTGTAAATCAGATGAGAAGAACTGGAGCTCAGTGGGATCACTTGATATTAAATCAGACAACTAGGAGATGATAGACTCAGAATCTAAACTTAGGTCCAGTTGATTCCAAAATTCACACTTTACATGTTGGTCCAATGAGTTAAACGAAACTACATTGAACCTTCCAAGACTGATGAAAACTGATCATTTTGACTGAATTTAAGGCCCTCAATGTCTTCAGAGAATCTTCTTCAGGAAGATTGCACTGGGTTTAGAAGTGTTTCAAGGACACACATGGGTCATGGCAATTCACTCTTGAAGCTTAGCCCTTACTACACCCTCTGAGAGTGTCAAGAATCAGGGGGTCATGCTTGAAGAGAGAAATTGGCATGCCAGATTTGTCTGAGGAAGACAAGATAGGGAGGGGGCTTGGAATGAGGTCAGAGGAGGAAGTGTTGAAGCCAAAGGTTCTGCAGGAAAGGCATTCTGGGGGCCACAGCCCCTGCATTCACACCTTTGCAGGGTGGTCCCATGGAAGAAGATTTGGGCTTGTTTTTTATTGGCCCAAGAAAATAACAAAAAATAAAAAACACAGGTTGAGGGAGTAATAATAGATAGCTTTTTATAGTTAGCACTGGACTTGGGGGAAGGAGGGAGGTGTATGGAGAGAGAGGAGAAGGGGAGGAAAAGAAGCAGAGGGGAAGGGAGGGGAGAGGAAGGGAGGAGAGAGGAGACATGAGGTATCTTGGGTGGGTCTCTATTCCCTGTAATTTATCAAGCCTGACTAGAGCAACTTCCTGTGATGCTAGCAGGAGCTCAATGTTGTAGCTATTATAATGGTCATTGTCATTACAATTTACAGAGAGAATTTGAGCATGGGGGTGGCACTAGACTAGCTGATCTTCAAAATTCCTTCAAGCCCCAGAAGCCCGTGGTTCTCACTTAGAAAGCCCCAAGTGTGCCGCTTCCCTTCTTTGTAGCAATCTCGCCATCTCACCTCCGCTGCCCTTCACTGCTGTCTCTTCAATCTTTCCACCTCACCAGTTCAAAATACTTTCCTAACACATGACAATAAAGTGCAAATAGCAAAAATCAAGTCCCAAGTTTCTGTCAAACCATCTAATCATAAATCTGACAAAGTCAAATGCAGAAAGTGTTCTCTGTTACAACAATGAACACCTGACCCAGAGCTCCAACAGAGGGCTGGTTATGACATTAGCTATTCTGATCCTGCACCTCGGTGATCCTTCCAGGAACGCCTCCTGAAACCCTGGCCTTTCCCAAACCTACACAGTGGCTGTCCCAGAACCACCAGGAACCGGGTAGGTGGGCCCAGGTTGTTTTCTTCCCTTTCAAGTGATCGAGGTAGGATGAAGTCCAGCCAAGTAGAAACCCAAAGGACAACCTGTGATGCAATGTGTAAACCTTTAGAAATGAATGAGACGTATGAGAGGAGTCCCTACCCTGAGTCCAAATGTAACCAGGAGATGTCCTAGAATACCGGGCATAAACACCCCCAACTCCTCTTCCTAAGCCACTGGTTATACAAAAAAAAAAAAAAAAAAAGCCCACAAAGCACACATTCTGTTGTAATACAGTAGATTTACAAGCCCCACTCCCCCTGCCCCCAATAAACACAATTATCTTCTGGAGGGCAGGCCCCTTGTAGTACATGCTTCCCCCACCAAGTAGTCTAGGAACCCACCTGTATCAGTGTGCCAGTTGGCATTGTTGTGAGAAGCTGTGTTCCGCTTCAGTGAATTTTTTTGAAGGCTCTTCCAACACATTTGTCCGTTTCACTATGGGTGATTTACAAACACATCTGCCCACACTCAGCTGAGTGTTCAGCAGTTTTTGACCAAACACTGCATGACCCCTGTGCCTCACCATCTCTGTTCACCTGATCTTGCCCTAAATGACTGTTTTTGATTCTTTGGATTAAAAAAAGTCTGCAAAAGAAAATGTTTCATCAATGTGGAACAAGTAAACAAACAAACAAAAGCAACAGCAGCACTAAAAGACATCAAAATTAACAAGTTCAGAACCTTTTTTGAGCAGTGGAAAAAAGTTTCAATGGGTGCATCGCATCAAATGGAGAGTACTTTGAAAGTGACCAAAGTTAAAACATGGAAGAATAAATAAACAATTTTTATAAATAAATTCCACTTGTGGGTCCCCCCTCATAGTTAAAAAATATTTCTTCAATATGTGTCTGTGTGTCAGGCAAATTCAGGCGTATATGTGTATATCCTTACATATATTCATGGATGCATAGGATTACCAGGATGCAACAGATGCACAAGGACAAACAGAAACATATTGCACAAGCATCAGCATGTACATGAATGCACACAAATACGTATACATGAAAACATGTCGCAAATGCCATGTACATATATAGTCACACAAACTTGTGCATAGTACATTAGAGTGTTGGTGCAAGTGACAGAAACCAACTCACATTGGCTTTCACCATAAAGGGAATGTATTGTTAAGGTAAGATGGAACAGTGAAGCTGGGGGCAGAGCAAGGATGGAACTGGGCCCCAAAACAACTGCACTCAGCATCATAGGCCTTATCAATTTCATAACCCACTTTGGCCTCGATTTCCCATGAAAACACCATGTGTAGCCAAATGTGGAAATTATGACGTTTATGAGAGACATGGCACAGATCATGCTAGATGGAAATTACTACAATTCTGATTTCAAGACCAAGAGTCCAAGGGATGAGACAATTGATCTAAGTGACCCTTTATTTTAGTCAGCTTAAGATAGGTTATATTACAGTAACGATATAAATAAATAAATAAATAAGCCCTAACATCTCCATGGTTTACTCCCAAGGTTTATTTCTTATTTGTGTTACATGTTTATCATGGGCTGACTATGGCTCTGCGACTCAGGGTGACAAACCAGCTGTTATCTGAATACTGCAAATCTCCTGGCAGGGGGAAAGGAGAAGAGGTGGCCAGCCATGCAAGGAGCCTTAGAACAGGTGCTCAAGTGTGCCATGTGTCACCTGGGCTCTCCTTCTGTGGGCCAAAGGAAGTAATTCAGCCATTCCTGACATCAATAAGGGGAAGGAGACAATGAAAGTTTTGAATAGTAATCCAATCTACTGATCATCTTGTAACTATCCCGGACCAGGTGAGTGGGTACTAGAAGGACTCATCCCTTGACAAATTAAACTGGGCAGAAGACAGGGTCAGCTACTATGCTGGGAATAAACTGCCCCAGATGGGGATTGCTGGGTAGATAATACCATTGTGTTACAGAGATATCTCAGATAAACTAATGTGCAGACATGTGCTCAGCCCAAAAAACCACATGGTGTACACATGTACACATACTTGATAACTCCCACATGCAGATACAGGCACACATATGCAGAAACGTGCCCACACCGGTGGACCTGGAGCAGTGCTTGTGCCTGCACACATATATGCATCATGCGTATGTTGGGGTCCAGTCTGTCCTCATTTACATGTTAACCCACACCCACATGCCACCCTCAAGCACACATTCACACTCCAGCTCAGTGGGGAGTGGCTGCTTCTGCCGCTGGAGAGATCAAAGACAGCTGCTCCCTCTGCATATTTAAGGATCCCCTGCTGCTTCCCTGGAGCTCTTAGCTGAGCCCCCTGCCATGCCAAAGCCCTGCGCTGGGAAATGTTGCCTAACCCCCAACTCCATCCCAGGGGAAAGGTTTTGGAATTTAATCACTTACTTCTCCAAACCTTTTAGAGAGGACCTGGGGAGAAGCCCCTGGCCGCCTGGAAGAGCAGCCTGGTCCCCAGCTCCACCGCCCACTGCTTTGGTCAAGACTATCAAGCAAAGTGACAGTCCCCCTGAGGCAGCCACACCCAGTTCCAGGGAAAGTAGAGGATGACATGGCCCATTCCCTGAGAATTTGCATTTCCTCTTGAGGAACATTCATATCGGCCAGAGACTTGATGTTTCAGTTGAGTCTTTGTGAAACGAGTTTCAAACAGGGAGTGGGGAGCCCCAGGTCACAGTCCTGGCTTTGCAGTAAACTCATTTGGACCAGTCACTCTCCCTCAGGGTCTCAGTTTCCTAGAAAAGGGGACATTCAGAGCTACCAGAAACCATCCAATCCAGGAATGACAAACAGCGAGCAAACCTATCACTTCCAGGGCCATCACTAATCCACATAGCACAGCCTCTCGCCAAGTCTGAATGCAGCCTCTGCACCATTTTGCACAGAATACTCTTTGTAGAGGTACTGACTCATCAAAGTAAACTCATGAAAGAAAATCTGTCACCAGTCCTGATCTATTTCTAGGACTGTATTGAAGCAATGAAGAAAATGATGTCCAGAAGAGGCAAAACTCTTCTTCTGACTTCCCAAAAATAAGTTAAAAGGTTGAAATAGATGAACTCTCAACACCCCACCCAACCTTGCTTTCATCCAAAAGAGGGAAATGGGTTTCATATAATTTGCAACCCCTGATTAATAGGCAAGAGCTGCAAGAAACACTGTGTGGAGAACACTCCCCAACACTGTACCTAGACTGGGTAAGAAAGCTCATCATGGTCTGCTATCAACATCTGCCATCAGCACGGGTGTGCAGTGCTGATCAGAGCACATGAGACCACTCTAGGCTAAATGATGCCCTTTCCTACACATGACCTCTCTGTGAAAGGAAATATGCTTTTTCCCAGAGGGAAAGTGCTTTGAGTTGAGCCCTGGGAAATGTGTAGGAGCCTATTTACAATGCCACTGCCAAGGAGGAGGTAAGTCCTGGGCTCAACAGCCAACCAGCATTCCCTTACAGCCCTTGGAACCCTGCACAGGTTCGTTTCTATTGCTGAGTCGATCTTCTCACCAGGAAAGAACGGATGTATCATCCATACACTTTGGTTCCTTTATGCCATAATAATGGTATAAAGCAAAAATATGATAACAGTTTATTGAGTACCTACCATATGTCGGCTGCTGTGCTTGCCTCTTTACAGTCAGTGTTCCTAAATCTTTCAACGTTGCTGCAAGCTAGGTTACATATTCATGTTTTACAGATAAAGCAATGGAAGGTCAGAGAAGTTCTGCGACTTGCCCAAGTATCACTCAGTAATAAGAGGGTAGGATTAAGCCCACATCTGTCTGATACCAAAGCCTCTTCTCCTCACACTAAATAATAGTCAGATCTGTCTTGAATCAAAATAAGGGACAACATGAGCTCTGTGAGTAAGAAACTCAGAGAGATTTAGGGTAGGGGCAAAAAGAATGGGACACAAAAATCTTGATAGTGTTTCTTTCTCCCATCCCCTGCTTCTTAAATTCTGCATCAACTTTTCCATGGAACTTAAACCTAGAGCATGGGTATCACCACTCATGAAGAAAACACAAATAAACAAACAGAGGAAAATAAGAAATACTCTTAACTTTCTAATCTCTCCACCAGAAATGGCCATTGTTACTGCTTTGGTACATAACCTTCCAGCATTTTCCTGTGCAAACTTTGTTTATATGAATTTGTATTGCAGTATAAGTTTTATAACCTGCCTTTTCTTTTCGTGATTTCATGTTGTCCATCTACTGCATTTTTTTTTTTAAAGATTTTTTATTTCATTATTTTTAGAAGGAGGGGAAGGGAGAGAGGCAGAGAGGGAGAGAGACATCAATGTATGGTTGCTTTTCACCTGCCTCCAGCCACAGACCTGACTGGAGACCTGGTTTGCAACCTTGTTATGTGCCCTGGCTGGGGAATCGAACCTGTGACCTTTGGGCTCGCAGGCTGGCACCTTATCCACTGTGCTACCAGCCAGGGCCATCTACTGCATTATTTTAGCTCACCAGTTAACAGCATATCATATGACTGTGCCATATTTTATTTAACCAATATTTATTATTGGGCATTTTGGTTATTTTCAATTAAATGACATCATTGTTTAAAATAGTATAACTAAATCTTTGCACATCTTTATGGTGGGTAATTTCCTTTGAATAGGTTCCTAGAATTCGAGGGTAAAATTGTTGCCTAATCCAGACTGCCCTCCAGAAAAACGTGTGTCAATGTACAAATTCCATCAGCTTCTCCAGATCTTTGCCAATACGGAACATTTCCGTTTTAAACCTTTGACTATTTTTTAACACTTGTGAACAGGAACACAGAGAGACGCACTTTGGAAGGGTCTCATGGGGCACCTGTGGGACACAGGCATTGACTATGAAAATGGACATGTTCATTTATTTATTTAAGTGGATGGTATTAGCACCACCAAAAGAGGAGGCAGTAAACCGATCGCGTGATGACACTCCACCACACAACAGCAGTGCACAGACGGGCACTCCCCGCTGCAGAGCGCTGCCTCGCCAGCCAGAGAGCAAGCCGTCTGAGGGCAGGGACTAGGCCGCATCTGTCTCCACAACCCGAGGGGGCCTCAGGCAGGGCCCTACACGCACGTGGTATCCCTGAACCTACAGCCTTCACATCTGTCAATGAGGAGACCATTGGGGGTTAAGCATCTAGTCTGATGTCCCACTAGGAAAACTGGAAACAGAGATACCTGACTCAGGGGAGCAGACATGGGGTTTGAATTCAGGAATTTTGAGCTCAATCCCCGGCTCCCCTGCTTACTTGGGGAAAATTCCTTAATGCCTCTGAATCGATGTGCCTCCTCTAGAAAAAGGCATCTCATTACTGAATCCATAAGGTTAGGTTAATTAATTAATGAGATAATGCAAGTGGAAAAGCCTTGCAAATAGCAAGGTACTGATGTTCCTTGGACTATCATCAATATCAAACACTTGAAGTTGTTTTATGGATATTCCTCACCTGGGAAAATGCAGAATTAATCACTACTAACTTCTCCTTTAAAAATTCCACTAAATAAGTCCTGGGCAGTGGCACAGTGGACAAGGTGCTGACCTGTGAACCCAAAGGTCGCTGGTTCAATTCCCAGCCAGGGCACATAACCAGGTTGCAAGCCAGGTCTCCAGCCAGGTCCATAACTGGAGGCAGGTGAAAGGCGACCATACATTGATGTCTCTCTCTCCCTCTCTGCTTCTCTCCCTTCCCCTCTCTCTGAAAATAATAAATAAAATCTTTTTTAAAATTCCACTAAACGATCAGGGTTGGGGTATTCAGACAGATAAACCTGAGCTTGAATCCTGGCTTTACCACTCACTAGCTCTGTGATCTTGGGCTGATAGCCTAAATATTCTGAATCTTGCTGTGACTGGCGTGGCTCAGGTGGTTGGGCATTGTTCTGCAAAGTGAAAGATCACCGTTCCATTCCCAGTCAGCACACAGGCCTAGGTTGCAGGTTCGGTTTCCAGTTGGGGTATGTGTGAGAGGCAACCAATTGAAGTTTCTATTTCATATCAGTATTTCTCTCCCTCGCTTTCTCTCTCTTTTCCCCTCTCTCTATAAATAAATAAATAAAATCTTTAAAAAATATTCTGAATCTCAAGTCTCCTTAACTCCAAAATGGGAATAATAAAAGTGCCTACTTCACAAAGAAAATAATATATCCAGTGTAAGGACTAAAGGTGATATTACATGTGTAAGTACCTGGCCCAGGCTGGAGGTATAGCAGGAAGTCAAGAAATAGCCTTTCTTTCTAACAACTATAAGTATCAATCAACCTATCAATCAACCTCAGCCCTCTATCTGCCATTTCTGTTGTATAACATATCACCCCAAATCTACTGGCTTAAAATAACAGCCTGTGGATCAGCAATTGAGCTGGGATCTGCTGGCCAGTTCTCCTGCCAGCCTCTGCGGGGGCTCATCCACGTGCCTTCTGTCCGCCAGCGGGAATGGCCCCACTCACATGCCTGGCAAACCGCTGAGTAGCATCAGCAGGAGCAGGGATGTGGGTCATGGGTCTCATCAGCCACAAGGTTTTGGGGGATTGTTCAGAGGAGGCTAAGTCGTAAGAGGGAAAATCACTGTGCACAAGTTTGCTAATGCTCCTCTGGTTAAAGCCAGACACAAGACCAGTCCCAGATTCAAAAGGTGGAGAAATAGATTCTAACGCTTGATGGGAGGAGCTCCAACACCACATTACACAGGAGTATATGGACTGGGGTGAGAAGTATCCAGGGCCTTTTTTATAGTTTACCTCCAAGGTAAGTGCTTCTTCTAGGGCTGTCTGCTCGCTCTGGCCCAGTCACTCGCACAAAAATAGACCTCTGTGTGTGTCAGGACAGTCTTCCATAACTCTCCCAGTGTTCCTGCCAAAATGGTGCCACAATCTCCAGCCTAGATGCCTGCGAGCAGGAGACAGAGACAAAAGAACAAATGCTTAAATTATCTGATGAATGTCAGATACATTAAACTAATTTATGTAATAATGTAAGCACAGCGATGGGAAGGTAATATGAGAGACATAAATTATACATTATTATTGTCAGCTCTAGCACTTATCTTAGTAGTGTGTCAAAATACATCCTGATACGTTAACATTTATAGAAACGAACAAGTGTTTGTGCTCAGGCATACAGCAGGGAGAAGCTAGATGCCATTTGCATGCAAGCACCAAGATATCATTGTCATTCCGGGCAATGACAAGGTAACAAGACAGTGCCCAGTGTGCTCAGCTTCCCTAGATAGTCCTAAACTTGAATCCCCCTGGCATGGGTGTGGTCAGTGTGGGAAGCCCTAAAAGAGCATGGTCTTAGGGTCAGATGGGCAACATACCAGCTCTATAACTCAAATCATTTCACCTCTTCTCCACACCTCAGTGTTCATACCTATGAAATGGGAATAGTAAAACTATCTTCAAAAGATTCCCATAAAGATACAATGATAGCCCTGGCTGGTGGCACAGTGGATAAGGTGCCGGCCTGTGAACCAAAAAGTTGCTGGTTCAATTCCCCAGCCAGGGCACATAACCAGGTTGCAAGTTGGGTCTCAAGCCCGATTCGTAGCTGAAGGCAGGTGAAAGGCAACGATATATTGATGTCTCTCTCTCCTTCTCTGCCTCCCTCCTTACCCCTTTATCTGAAAATAATAAATAAAATCTTTAAAAAAAAAAAGATACAATGAAATTATTTTGTTATTCTCACCAAGTCACCTCCTGGGTAATGGCAATAGATGGAGCTGAGGCAATTATGAAACATGAGAAGCCTGAAAGAAGGCTGTTCAACTTATCTCAAGCATAGTTAGTGACTTCCTCACTGTGATTTTTGTTTATTCATCCCCATTCCATCCACAAGATATGGCCTGATGTTCCCCTTTCCCTGTTGTGTTTTGGCCAGACTATGCTTCTCATGCCCAGAGTATAACACCAGAGTGTAACACTGATAGCAACCTCCCAGGGCTCACAGGGTCTCCAGGGCACCATGGGTTGATCTTGGGTACATCCAGGGCCTGGTCTCCAAGGCAGGTGAAACTTAGGGTCTAAGAGGCTCAAAAGTCTCCAGATATTCGAGGAACCTGTAAGTAGGGCACCTCTTGTTGATAAACATGGCCCTGGGGAATGCAGGATATAGGGCCAAGCATGTGGATACCCATGTCCAAGAGGACAGCCCATCCCAAGAGAGCCAAGGGGGCGCCTCCAGCCAAACCAAAACCAGGCAGTCAGTGTAAGCAAGCCCGGGCAGGGGATGCAAGAGGGACAGGCAGGAGCTCTGCTGAGAACCTGGGAGGGAAACTATTCACAGTCCCCAGAAGCTCACCATGTCCAGCGAGAGTAAAGGTAAACCAAAGTTGTTTTAATCCTGCCTGCCCAGGACTCCCACTGGTCTAGACACAGGGACAGGCTGAATCTAGAGGGGGACACAGTGGGGGCTGAGCCCAGAAGTTGGGTGCTGGAGAAGCAGAAGTCAGAGGTGCAATGGGGCCGGCAGTGGCTTTAAAGATAGTATGCAGACCTTTGAGATCTGCCTCCTACCTTCTCTCTTTTCCTAAGACCTCCAGTTCCTGAACCTATTCTTCCTTCCACGACTTCAACTCAGGCAAGTGCAGATCTCCTTCTAGACTCTAGTTCCTTCATTCAGAACAGGAATTAAAAGGGCTTGCCACTTAGACCATGCTCCTTTGGACCAGCCTCCTCCCCAGGGCTGGGAGGAGAGGGAGGCAGGAAAGGATCCTAGAGCAGGACACAGAGGGAGGAGCTCCCACTCAGATTCAGGGCCAGCGCATAAGAGGGCTCACCTCCTTTAGTAATGCAGCCTGTCTGCCCCCCGGGCTGACCCTGGTCCTGGCGTGAGCCTCCACCCCCACGGCCTGGGTGAGGAGGCCTGGGTGAGGAGGCCTGGGGTCCCAGGAATGAACATCTTAGAGTTCATAGGGCAATCCTCAAGGTGACATCATACTCAGCCCTAACAGGCTGCACTGGGAAGAGAAGAGCCACTCAGACCCCTGCCTGGACAGAGACGAACTACCTCTTGGCTCCTTACGGTTTGCCCCACCCCTGTCTGGGAGGTTTCTGTGGCAATCTCATCACCCACGGAGTAACAGCCAATCTCCTTAACTCAGGTTCAGGGCCATCATCTACACTAGCTTTTAGCACACTTTGTGATGACCACTTGCTGTGTGACTGAACCTGACGGTGAGCACCTCCAAGGCAAGCAGGAGCTCCGTCCCAGTGCCTGACTTATAGGATGGGTTACTGATCACCTGTTTTGTGTAGATGCTGCGCAGGTGCTGGGTATGCTGCAGCAATCACATGGACTAAGACTCTGCCTCCAGGGGACTTACCCCTGAGTTGGGAGTCACAAACAGCATACTGCAAATTCATTATGTAAGAAGGAAATAAACTTTGGCAAAGGGACAGGGAGATAGAGTGGGGGGTGCTTTTTAAAATACAATGCTCCAGGAATTGTATTTAAATAGCTCTGGGCAGTTGCTATTTAAGAAGAGAACTACAGGAATCTAGGGAACAAGCCATGTGGATATGGGTGCAGAGATCACATTCTGAATGAGAACAGCCAACTGTGAAGCCTCTAGTGGTGTGAAAGTAGCCTTTGCTCCTTCATACTCCCACGCTTCAACCGTATCAAAAGCACCCTTTCATGTACTTGCCATGAATTTTACACTCTTTTCTCTGCCTGGAAAACTCCTATTTATTCTTCAAAGCCCATTTTAAAATCACTTACTTGTAGGCTTCCCTGAGACAAATACCATTACCTTCTTCTGCTCCTGAGTTCTCACAGCAGTTTTTAAACCCTCAATTTCAGCATTGTGATAGGTCTGGCTCCTATACAGATAACGAGCTCTCCAAGGGCAGAAACCCCCTCGGTCCAACGCGGAACTTCTTCGCATGTGTTCCTACTAATGCTGATCCGGCTCTTAGTAGCTGGCGCCTCCCTTATTTCTAAGTCAGTTGGGTGTCTTTCTGTTTAATAGTCTGCGGAGACCGCAATAAGAAATGGCTTCCTTCCAGAGATGTAGTCATAGGTTCATCCTGGGCCCAACTTTGTAAAAATCCAAACTCTTAACAGGTTAGACATCTGATTCAACAAGCCAAAAATAAATATATCTTAGCACTATGATAGCAGATCCTAGAGAAAGAGCATCACCATCAGAATGTAACCTCCACCCTGGCTGGTGGTGCAGTATATAGGGTGCCAGCCTATGAACCCAAAGGTTGCTGGTTTGAGTCCCAGCCAAAGGCACATAACCAGGTTGCAGGCCGGGTCTTCAGTCAGGTCTGTGGCTGGAGGCAGGTGAAAGGCAACCATGCATTGAAAAAAAAAAATAAAGAATGTAACCTCCTTAAGGTCAGAGCACCTTTTAAAAAGAAAAAAATCATCTGTTTATTTGCCCAGCAATGCATAGTGCGTTATATGCAAGTTAGAAAAATGCATGGTGAATGAGAAGTTGTGGCTCCTTGTCAGGAGCAAATTGGTAGCCAAGAGTTTCCCTTTTGTTGAAGGTACTCTAGTTGGCACAGATCAACAAGTGACATTCAACTAGAGCAGGGTCAGCAAACCAGGACCCTAGGACAAAGGCCTTCCCACTCGTGTTTTGGTCTGTAAAGATTTTTTGGAACATAGCCACTCCTACTTGCTTGCCTGCACCCTATGACTGTTTTTAGATGACAATGGCAGAGTTAACCAGATGAGATAGATATTGGCAGAAAACGTTTGCTGACCTGCGAACTAAAGAATCATGGGATATCATCCCATAGTCAAGTGCAGATGGCCAAGTGAACAGAACCGGATGCTCTGGTAACTACTTTCTCTGTGTCATCTCCTTTCTCTAAAAGAGAGCTAGTGCCGTCCTTGACACAGTTTTCCAAAGCACTGTGTTGGTGTGATGATCACAGACCCCTCACCACCCGAGGAGGCAAGAAGGTGGAGACACCCCCAAAGCCAGCTTCCGCTGGGAGGGATGCCACCCCTCTTGTCATCTGATCCACAAACCCCCTGACACCCAACCAGTGATATCCTTTTTTCCACCTCCTTGCAAAGCCCAGCAACTTTGCCCACCCATTTGCCATTTGACAAAGTCTTTTAAACAGATGACTTCTAATAAGTTAATCCATTCATTGTCTGGAGCTCAGCAAGCTAACATAAAAGCACAATGACGCCTAATTAAACTTGTTCTGTGAAAACTAATTTGTCAAACCCAGAAGCACAGTTCATAGATAAATGCTAATATTTGAAAGTCAAATTAAAGTTGAAAAGGTTTGTAATAACAGTTAATTAACTCTTGTTTTGTTTTCCTTCGCTGCAAACTGGAACCAACTGCATGGCGGGTGCCTCTTTAACATTTTGGACCACAAAGATAAAATTCAAAGCTTCGAGATAAGCCTTTGATGTTGGTATTCTCTGCAGATTCGATATTATTTTAAGTCTCTTTGTTTAAAAATTCATTTTTATTATCCCTGCATGAAATGCATGGCAATTCCCCAAATAACGAGCCATCAGTGCAATTAACATCGTCGATCGACACCAGCGTCCTGATAATTAATACAGACGCGCTGCCTCCCCAGCGAGAACTGTGAGGGCTTGATTTTTCAGAGCAACTGTTCATTTACAGACTCAGCTTCAACCTAATGAAAATGGATTGTGAAACTTTAATGAACAAGACTTTGCTGTCATAATAATAAAGACTTTGAAACAACGCGGAAGCCTTCATAGCAAGCGTCTGGTGCTGGGCTTGTTGCTACGGTACATCAAACCAATTAAGCCCTATGATGAATATTTACACCGAGGTTTTTTTCAACTCTATGACATAAGATAAACTCGTAAAAGTGAGCATTAATTCTGCATCAACAGTTTCTGACATTACATTGCACAAAGCCCATCGGCCCAGCCAAAAGGCTGTGTCTACCCACCTCTGTTTTGTCTCAATAAATGTCAACAAAGAATTAGAACATTCTGAAAATCCAATTTGCATGCATAGGTTGTCAGTGCAAGTGTAAGGAAAATAGCTACCTTGAGGTGTGTGTGTGTTTGTGTGTTTTGCTTGTGGGTATACATATGCTACTACCAGGGTGGGCCAGGTTTGTATGTTTGCATTTCTGTGACTGAGGAAGTGTGTGTCTTCCTTGTACATACAGATCTGGGAGGGGGCCAGCGGGTAGCAGGGTATAAGTTCATTTCTCTGTGTATATAACATATTTGTGCATACGTTTATATCTCTGATAATGTGTATATGTGAGTGATTTCATGGTTTTAGTTAAATTTGTATGACTATTTCTTAGATCCATTCAACACTATTTATTGAGCACCTATTATGTACCACACAATGGGAAGTTACAATGGTGATAAAATCTTTAAAAGCATCTCTACTCAGGGAGCTAATGTCTGGTTGGGGACTCTATATTCAATTGATATCCAACACAGTAAAGCATGCAAGTGCTAAAGTGGGAGAAGGAGAGAGTATTTTTGGTGTATATAGAAGGGACATAGAACATAAATTAAGAGCAATTAGCAAAAGCTCCTCAGAAGTGCCATGTAAGCTGAGGCCTGAACATTGGGAGGAGTGAGCCAGGCTAAGGACGGGAGCCAGGTGAAGAAAATGCACATAGGTAGCTTTGCGTGCAGAGATGTATCATGTGTGTAGCAGATGGATTTTTCTAGGGTCTGTGTGGGTGCCTGTGTGTGTCCTTTGAGCAACACATGGGTACATGTACCTTTGCATACTCAGACCTCAATGTGTAAGTCATAGCCACCCCTGGCAGGAAATACTATCTCAAAACCAGACATTACTCCTCTGGATGTAAGTGGCAGCAAGTCGAGAGCAAAGGGCCCTGACTGTGGAAGGTTTGGGGCAGCAAGTCACATTTTCATACACCCGTGATTGCCTGAGGTTCTTACTTACAGAAGCATAGAACTTCCCAGAGGCTACTAGAAGATAGATGTACCCTCTGATTTCAAGCACAAGTTAGTAGCTTTGGAATTTGCAAGTCAGGGATTTCCAAACAGTGCACTCCTTCAAGTACAAATGCCAGATATATAGACAAGCCAACCAACGCACAGGAACTTCTGAATTTAGCTGTATCTCAGACATATACGATTGTGCGCGCACACACATGGACACAACAGAGGAATTCCTGATTGTAGTTGGCATCGCTCTCGGACAAATATCAGACAGCAGTATAAGATTCCACAATTTGTTTCCCAGTTGGAAGAGAGATGGTAACTTACACTGTGTATCCAGATGACATCCAGGTCCAGGAAAGGAAACAAATAAGATGGGAACCAGCCAAAAGTGCTGTCACAAGCCCCCATACTTTATCCACAGGGGGCCCTTTAGGCATTTGGAAACTCATTTGACTCACGCAATTTTGGATGTTCTTTTCCCAGACTACAGAAGAGGCAATCAATTCAATTTGTAGAAAAAGCTACTATTCACAGACACATCAATGAAGTGATGAGGCAGAAGTTTGTTCTGGGGCCATTTATCCTGGAGGCATTCAGCCCTCCCCACCTTCCCCAGTGCCTCTCTGAGCAGTGCTTGGTGTTTGAAATGATGACCAGGAGTCCCTAAGAGAAGGTTAAATTGTATTCCATTACCTCGGGTGAAGAAAGGTATGAAGATCGGCAGCATAATAATTTTTTAAGTTTGAATGTTTAAAGGGTTAGTGCCTGGCTATCAAAAAGTTCACCCATCCAGGTTCATATTCACAAGTATACACTGAGTGCCAAGTAGGCATTAAGCTAGATATTTCCACCAGTCAGCTCCTAGAAGCTTTACCAAAATCCTGAGAAGCAGAATGTATTACCCCCATTTCAGAGATGAGGAAATCAAAGCAGAGAGAATTCAGGTAGTCAGATGCAAGGGCACTTCTTTTGCTTCTCACCCTTTCTACTTCTGCATTCTTCTTATAGAACGTGGGTAGCAAACTGAATCTGGCCAGCCCTCCACCTTGTTTTATCCACCCAGCACCTTCAGCCTGGCACCTTGTTTCCACTCGGCTCACTTAACTGTTAAGGAATACTTTCATTTATACAGTCCTAAAATTACGTTCAATCCTTTGAAGGCACCTGCGAGGCTGATGGGGCCTCTGTGAAAATGAGTTTGACACCCCTGTTTTAGAACAACAAATTGCCCTGGGGTTCCAGACACCTGAGGTCTTACAAAGGTGCTTAACATTTTCCCACACATCAATCAGTGGGCAATGTCAGGATCCTACTTCTGGGTTGGCCTTCTCAGAACCAGCAGAAATAGAGACTTCAGCCGGCAAAGTTTGAAGAAAGATGTTAGATTACTTAGAGTGAAGCCTCAGAGAATGCAACCCACTCCCCTGGGGAAAGAAAAATTACATTGATGCTTTCCAGTGTGTCCTCTCATTTAATTTGCACAACCATCCTATAAACATGTACATCTAAGTGTACTTATGTACAAAAGGCACCTTAAAGAATCCACCTATGCTGTGCCAGGCATCATGCAAGCATTATCTTTAGTCTGTATGACACAAGTGGGTGACATGACCCCAAGAAATCTGAGGTGCAGAGAGGTTTAGCAAGTTGCCCACAGCCACAGAACTGAATAGGAGTGCCAGGATTTGAACAAAAGCTGTCTAACTCCAAATCCAGTGTTTTTTTGTTAACTTATGCTGCCTCTGAGAGTAAGTTCCCAGGCCCCCAAAAGGCTACATCTAGGAAGATCCTTCCAGTTTGGCATTCAAGGTACAGAAAAGAAGGTTGACTGTATCTTATCATGGGTTACTAAGGCTGCCTAGCTCCCTGACTGGGGTCTCCTGAGTTTTCAAGGGTATGGGGAAGAGACTTAGTTCTGTGCCTCCTGAAGGCAAGAGAGCCTAGTCATCCAGCCTGGATTAGGACAGACACTCCCATGGACCGGTAGGCCTCAAACACTTTCTGGTCTAACCTCTTTGCAACATGCCAGAGTCCTCTATTGAAAAGCTCTCAGTAGCTGTGAATGCATCTCAATGAAATACATTCTGTCTTTACAAGGAGTTCTTGTTCTACAGAATTAGGTTAAAATCTGTCTCTCTATAGGTTCCACCCACTGACCCAACTCTGGGCACTTCCTCCATGGGACCCCCTTTCCATTAAGAGGGTGGCAGTAGCAAGGCCACAGGCTCTTCCTCAGGGTGCATACCTGGGGTCCACACTCCTCATGAGCTTTAGTGGGTCTCAGACCTGTAGAGTATGAGGCAACCAGACCAGCGTGAGCCCTACGAGGATCTGACAGGTGTTGCCTGCCCCGGGGCTGAAGGACGGGTACTTGCCCTGGTCGGTCAGGCTTGAGACGCCACAGCTTCCCCTGTTCAGACTCTCCGAGAAGATACTATCCCATCAGATAGCAGCTCCTTTTTATCCTCAACGTTGGGGTCCAGGGCCTTTGTGAATAGTTAAGCCAAGGGGCTTAACAAAGTACCTGGGAAGAAATGCCCACTGAGTACATGGTATTATTATTACTACTATTACCTGGCAATAGTATCCCAGGGTAATTAGCAGGGAGTAGGCACTAAGGCTCACTAAAGACCCCATACTGCCTTTGATGAACATAAAGGCATATAAGGAGGAGGAAGAGGAGAGGGATTTTGATGATAAGGGACACAGCAAGAACCATCACCATGTCTACCATGCTTATAAACATCAGGCCCACTGAACTGAATGCTTATGACAACCCTATAAAATGATCTATTATTTAGCCCCATTTTACAGATGAAGAAACTGAGGCTTAGAAAAGATAAGGAACTTGAAGCCACATAACCAGGAAATGACGGGATTAGAATCTTGATGGCCCAAGGGTCCCAGAGCCCCTGCTATTAACCTCTATGTGCTATTTCCTGTCAGTAACTTGCTGTGAGGGTTTCAGCAAGACACCTCCCCTCCCCAGGCCTCTATTCCCCCTCGCCCAGGGCTTTCACAGCTCCGGTAGTCCACAGTATTGATTGGAGAAAAGTAATGGAGGTCCTGGAGAAGCTGAATCTCTCCCACTGGGTGCCCCACCCTCCACCTTCCTGCAGTGAATTCCCTCTTGGCTGCCAGGGCAGCTCTCAGGCTCATTTGAACATGCAAATCAAGATTAATTATTCAAGACTGGGCCTACTTTGCATACCAATTCTATTTTCTTCTGTGTGGGAAGGTTCTCACCCCTTTTAGCAGTTTAGAATAATGTGTATCAGACCTCAAAAATAAAAACAACATTTTTTTTTTAATCTAGAGGAGGAAGGGATAGACTGATTTCTTTTGCTGGTCATTCTTACTAGCTGGGCTGGGCTGGGCTGGGCACCAGGAGAGCAGAGGCTCCTGCAGGCTGGAATGGCCTCTTCAAAAGATGATGGGCAAGAGGCTCTTGAATTCCAGAATCACAGACACTCGAGAATCTCATAAAAGCTGGGAGTCTTCTTCCAAAAAAAAAAAAAGATCAATGTAATGTGAATATGGGACTATGGTTATGCAGCATTTCCTAAGAACCTGAAGTTCATCCCGGGGCCCCTGATTAAGCCAGGAATGGTCAGGAATGGCCAGGAATGGCTCAAATCAAAGACACTGTGGGAATGAAGGCCCCTCAGATGCTTAGGCATGCAGGTGTGTCAGGGAGAGTTAAGGAATGAGCCTAAGTCGGTGGCCCCCAACCTGATCAAGTACATTTATTAGAGATGCCTAAAGACTCCTGTGTCCTTCATTGAGATCAAGGTGAATGAGGACCCACCTCGAGGCACCAGAGCTTTGGCTGGCTTACCTGGCAGTACGTGCTTAAAGGAAGATAACTCCTACCACACTTCTGCACAAGAGGTAAAAATGTTACTTATAAATTACACTATTTTATATGACTATAACTAAGAATAGCCACACAGAAACAAAGGTGAGGAAAAAAATGAGTAAAATTTTCATGGACATTATCATTGAGTGCAATAATAGTTCATTTTTCTTTTCGCTGATTTTCTGTATTTCTTCCACATTTGCCTTACAATGAAAAACACCTGAAGTTTACATTGAAATTTTGAAGGTGGTGCGGGGAGCCCTGATTCATCTCTGAGCACAGAGACAAATGTACACTATCATGGTATTAAAAACATGATAAATAGCCCTGGCTCATAGCACAGTGGTTAAGGCGCAGGCCTGCGAACCCAAAGGTCGCAGGTTCAATTCCCCAGCCAGGGCACATAACCAGGTTGCAAACCAGGTCTCCAGTCAGGTCTGTGGCTGGAGACAGGTGAAACGCAACCATACATTGATGTCTCTCTCCCTCTCTGCCTTTCTCCCTTCCCCTCTTTCTAAAAAATAATGAAATAAAATCTTAAAAAAAAAAAAGTTACAAATTAAAAAAAAAAAAAACATGATAAATAAAATTTGGGTTACCATGTAGAGATGGCTATGGCTCCAATGCAAGCAGGGAAAATGAAACTGGCCAGAGGAGACGCAGAAGAACAAGCCGTGCACTCAGAGAGAGGCAGAAAGCAGAGCCTGTGCTGCCATATCTCCCCTGGACAAAAAAGAGGAAAAAGTTATGCCCTGGTTTGTGACTCCCCTAGGAAACCCGGCGGAATTCTGTAATACAGCTTCAATCTTCCCAATAAACTCCCTTCTTGTCTAAGTCAGTTTGAGTAGGCTTGGTCTCATAGAACCAAATAACACCAAGGACAGTATGAAGCCAAACAGAACAAGTGCGTGATTGAGGAGCTGTGACATCTGCATGCAAGTGGGTGACATCTGAGAAATTATGTGTAACATCTGCATGGGTGTGTTTGTGTAACAGGCTGAGTGTGTGTAACATCCAAGCGTTTGTGACATCTTGAGAGAGTGTGTGTGTGAGATCAAAGTCGGTATATGTAGCACTGGAATAAGTATGCATAGTTAGCTGGAGTCAATAAATGTTTAAATCTGTGACCTGTCAGTTGTAATTTCCATCAGTTTCCTCGCCACAGTCTGGTCTTATACTCAGCCCAAGGGTCCCATCTTTGCAAGTCTCACCTGGCGTCAAGGCCAACTTGCTCTGGACACTTTTATGCCCAGGTCCCTGTGCAGCCCTTCCTGCCCTTCAGGCAATACCAGCTGATTCTCTCCAACTTCTTTAGAAAACTCAAGGTCAGGATCAAGGGGTAGCTCTTACTTAATCTCAGCCTCAGGCCAGGACCTCACCTGGTTCTCAGAGCCATGTTGGTTGTCACTCGGGCAGAGATAGATATTCCCATGTCACGGATAAGTAAAACCGAGGTACATAGTGATGAAAAGACTCACCCAAGTTACACAGGTTAGGAGCAGCCAAGATTTGAACACAGTTCTCTTGACTTCAGAGCCTGTGTCCTTCCTAGTATACCGCACTCCTCAGAACCAGACTCTGCAATTGTCATCGTCTGTTTTGCTCAACTCCAATCAGGTTCTAGTTCACTTCTAATTTCGTATCAAGGTCTCCCAGATGAGCGTTCATGGCAACACAGAGCATCTGGCAGTAGAAGTAACTACAGACCCTGCTTGCTGGTGGCCTTCAGCCCACTGGCACAGGGGTTGATGAAGGACACTGAGCCTGCAAATTGTACAGACTTACACCTGAGCGGTGCTGGGGCGGCAGATTCATTCTGCTGGTTTCTTGGGACTGACTTTACTTGGAGAACTGATGACACAGACATTGCTGCATGATGAAGCTGCTAAGAGTGTTTCCAGGCTGATGCAGAATCCAGAAATCCCAGGAGATGCAGCCTGGTAGCAGGTGTGTATGTTTCTAAAGTTCTATCAGAAAAATGAGGAGACTCCAGTGGTATCCAATGGGTGCTACAAAGACGCTTTACTAGGCTGAAACCTGCAAGAAGAAGGTATTGTTCACCAAGGGCTGAGGCCACTGGGGTAAATAAGTAACATAGGGAGCTGACCTTGTTTTATGCTATTTCCTTCCCTACAGGTCAAATGAGACATGTCCATTCGACCCATACAGGGCCATCTTCAGTGACCAGTAAAATTGTGTGGGTAGCTCCTACTCCATTCACCAACTATGTCGGCTTTTTCCAGAAGAGAATTCCTACAACTGGGCTTGAAACTCAATGGGATGTGCTCTTTAAAGGAACATTTTGGCTCCAACCCTACTCCTTCTAGGAATCATACAAAACCGTGTTCTTTCTTGACACCTTGCTGCAGGGGTGTCAAACTCATTTTCATTGAGGGCCACATCAGACTTGAGGCTGCCTTCAAAGGGCCGGATATAATTTTAGGACTGTATAAATGTAACTACCCCTTCACAGTTAAGCGAGCCAAGAAACAAGGTACGGGGCCAAAGGTGCCAGGCTGGATAAAATAAGGTGGAGGGCCAGATTCGGCCCACAGGCCTTATATTTGCCACCCACGCCTTACTAAATAAATCCATCAGAGCCTTTCCAGAGAGCAGGATTTTGTGGGAAGGAGCTTATAAGGAAACTGGATAAGGCTGGGGAGAGGTGGAGAATGCAGAAACAAAAAGACAGCAAGCTGAAAGCTTCGCCGACAAACTGTACCAACATCTCAATTTGTAGAAAGCCTGTCCACTCACATTCAAAGTGGAGATCCTTGTGGCTGAGCACTGATGAAATTATTTCTGCATGTTGGGCACAGTTGTAAGCACTTCATATCCATTAACTTTCTTAATCTCTTTTCTCTCCAGCTCTGGGGCCTACTACTTTGCACTGATAAAGTAATTCATGGGCTAAAAGATTACCAAAATGACTAAGATGAATAGGTGTGATTGAGAGACAGTAAGAAGAAAGAGAGAAAATGGCCTACGGGCCTATCTCTTTTATGTTACTGACATTAGTTTGAAAACATTTTCCTGCTCATATTTTCCATGAACTGTTTTCAGGGCGGTCAATTTTATCCCAGCTGTCTTTTTCCCACTTGGCTAGGAAACCATTGAGTGAGAAATGGTAGATTTCTATTAGAAATAGAAGGCAAAATCTCAAGCACCACTATTAATGAGGTGATTTAAATATATATATATATATATATATATATATATATATATATATATATTCAATCAAGAGTAATTGGGGCTGAGCATAGTAAGTCATGGAAAATCATAAGCTCTGCCCACTCTAGAGCATGACTGACTATTAAAATCTTTTTCACACCATTGCCTACAGAAAGCAGCTGGGCACCATGCCACCGAGGATACGGCAGCAGAATGGCCCCATTCCCCATACAGGCTTGCACAAAGAAGAGAGTCCATTGGATCGCTGATTCAAACTTAACCCTTTCACGCCATGTTAAGTGGATTTTTGACAAAGAACAATGAAGAATTAATGCCTCAACAGCAAGTCATGGGATGGCTTATTCATTTGAGAATCATTTATTGAATATATTTATCAAATGCCCACTACACGCTTCTGCATTGGGAATCCCATTTCCCTTAATTCTCAAACAAATATAGAACCCATTTCATGCCTTTTTCATAAAGGCAGAAACAGGAGTCGAGAGAAACCAAAGTGACCTGCCCAAGGTCCCACACAGCAGCAGTGGCAGAACTGCAGGTGGATATTTGACTGCTCCCAGCGCCCTTCTCAGGACTTCACCTGTGCCTGGTTTGCTTGTTCTGCCTCCCCCAGCCATGGTTCAATAAAGACCAACCAACCTCAGGTAACCAGCTCTTGTGGCAGCTGGGGTTTTTCTTTAATATTTTTCCCCATTTTATTCAGAGTTAAAGAGAAAGCCCTTCTCTTTCAACCTGGGTAGTGAAAAGTTTGGAACAATGTCTAGATCTGTTTTCTGTACTGGCTCATGCAGGGAGTATGGTGAATTAAAATCTTTCTAGGAAGGAGCTATTTGCAGAAATGATTTCTTTGAACTTATTCTCACTGTCCAGGTCTAGGAAGGGTAAGAATCCCAGAATCCCTGAATGTCCTGCTTCTCTTACCTGGCCCCCTCTTGTTGTCACTCCTAGCATTACCCCTCTGCCCACCATATCAGAGATTAGGACCATGAAGCAGGCCGGGACTTGGCTGACTTAGATATGGGCTGATCCTAGAATATGTTTTCCTTCGTACTAATAAATCCTTGATATGAAGCCACTTATTGCGTTATACCCCATTTTTGAAAACTGAAGAGGGAAAATAAAAATCCTATTTCAGGGAAGTATTTGATTAGCTAAGATCTGTTTTATCAAGGTGAAAAGACATATTGTGTGATGAAAAGAACTCTACCTTAAGCACTAGTTAACAAGGGGTCCAGTCTCAAATTCACTTTCTCTTATAGGTGTAACCATGGGACATTTATTTAACTTCTGTGGGTATCCATTTCTTCAGCTTCAGATGGAACTACCGTTGCCTACTTTACAAGATGGTTGTGAAGATCAAGTAACGTAATCAGTATGAAAGTATTTGGAACATTTAAAACTACTATCAAAATTATATGTGTCTTGTGCTTGGGATTTGCCCCAACAGCATCCCCATCTGTGATGCATGGAATTTAAGCATCACCAGGACCATAAATGGAGTAGCATGAAAAGAGCAAAGTCTTTGGATCAGATTGGTGCTGGTCCAAATGTTGAATCTATCACTTGCTAGTTGAGTGATCCTGAACAAATTAATTATGTTTTCTTCCTTTCTTTTTTAACTCTAAAGTGAAAATAGCAATACGTTTGTTCTTGAGTTGTGGAAATGGCTATAGTAGCATGCTGGTAAACATTTAACTGCCATTTTCTGAACTGCAAGAAAGCCCTGGTATGTAGTATTTGCTGGGTCCTGTGGCGTAAATACTCTCACTGCAGGTGACATCAAGTGACCAACACGGTATCACTGGCTGCTGAGTGGGGATGTTAGGCACTCTTAAATTTTGCAAACCAGCCTCAGCCAGTGCTGCCAGCCCACCTCTTGGATTAGATCAGCTAATGAATGGAAACCCCCAGGATAAGTTCCATTTACCAGGAACATATATATATATATATATATATATATATATATATATATATATATGGGTTGTTTTCTTTTTTTTGCTTGGGCCCCATCCTCCAGGGCTCAGAATCTGAGACAGACACTGAGGCGACCCATGGGTGGAAGGGGAGAATCTACAAGAGTCATTCCTGGGGTTAAAAAAAAAAAAAAAGGAAAGGCATCTTGGTGCTGCAGTGGAGACTAGATAACTAGAGGAAAACCATCATCAGAAAAAGAAGAAATCCTTTCATCAAGCCCTGGAAACAGTAAAGGACAAGAATTCCTACCCAGACTTGGTATCATCCAGATCCTCTTTGGTCCACCATCACCTAGGCGATTGGGGCAATGTGGGCCTAGTTGCCTGGCAATGATGCCCACCTCTCCATTCCGGTACACAGCCATATGCCTGACCGCAGATGTCACTCCCTCCCCACAGGCCACTGCCTTTCCAGCGATGTATCTTTTACCACTCCCTCCAGCCCCTGGGTAAGCCAGGCCCCAGGCCCACTTAACCAGAGTGCACCTGCTGAGAAATCCACCAGTCGGCCTGCTCTCATGGAAGAGGAGCACCGAAGACAAAGGGCCCAGGTCAGAAGTCAGAGCCTTAACGTCTAGCTTCAGCTCCACACAGGACCGGCGGCTGTCAGACTTTGGGCAGGTTACTGGACTTCTCTTGAGTTTTTGTTTCTTTATCCCACCAAATGGAGAGTACCCAGTCATCTGTGCAATGGGTTTTTTTTTTTTCATCTGCAAAATGGGGGATTATACTGCCTTACGGGCCAACACACAGAGCTGTCCTGGGGTCCATGCATGTGGAGGGCCCTCTGATGTACACCAAGTACAGGGGGAGAGGAGGTGACGGTTACAATCACCAGAAGTACTGGCGTCAGCTAGGCTCCCAGTCTTTCCACGGAGTTCTCCAAAGCTAGGCTAAGGCCTTGGCACCAAGAAACCAAGGGACAGGTGAAACTGAATCTCTTCCAATTCAAAGCAGGTGACAGGTTCTAAAGGATTCTGAAGAGGGTCTGTGTCCTGCCCATAACCATTGTAGGCCCATCTGTACAGGACCCATGGAGTCCTGCCCAACCATTCTCTGTCTCCAGGAAGAAAATGGGCAGCCCTGGCAGGTGAGCAGCTCTCAGGTCAGACTTGACCAGGGACCAATTTGGACTGTTAGCTGGGCCTCCAGTATCACCTCCGCCAATGACTAGCTCAGCCTGGCTGGCACCTGGCTGCTCCCTTCCAAGCTGGACACTGTTATGTCCAGCAAAGCTCTCCCTGCAACTGAGGCGAGAGGCCACAGTGACTGTGGCCCATTAAAACGATGGAGAGAGAAATAACTCACTCGCTAAGGTAATGGTGTGGGTGGTGATCGAGCTGGAGCTCTAATTTTTTGAAAAAAGTTCTCAATAAACAGTCTTATGCCTTGTGCGTAATAAGTATGGGAATTTATAAACTCGCCCCAGCTATGGGGCTCTGATGACTATTAAACTTCACATCTGGCAGAGGAATTTAGACCTTATGGGCGAACTGTGCTACTCTACCTCTGCCAAGGCAAACAGGTTGGCAACCCAGGAGGCAGGCTGGGGAAACCGCCCAGAGGCTGCCCTGCTGCCCTTCGAGAGCTCTCAGGTCAGGCTATCCCCCAAACAGCACTGGCCCTTAGTGAGACCCCCTTCCCTGCTCCCTGCCTGGCCGGTGTGGAACCTGGCGCTCCCTCCCTCCAGTCAAAGCATTGCTCACAGGAATGCAAGTGAGAAAGGTCAAATCTCAGAATAATGTTACCTCTCTCCCGGGCAGGGCGGGCGAGGGGCGGCTGGTGTTGCCTTGTATATTTAACAGCCCTCACTTGTCAGCATGACATTCAAAGCCCCCTACCATCTGGCCCTTCTTACCTTGTTCCTTGACACTCTCTGCTTCCCACTTGGCCCTCTGCACTCTTCATACAGTCGCTTGCCTTTGGGCTCCTGCTTCTGCTACTCCCTCTGACTCAATGCCACACGCTTCTCTTCTTGCCCAACTTAAAATAGTTAAGTGCATGGACCCCAGGGGCAACCTAGAGTTGGAATCCCAGTTCACCAGTTGTGTTGCTTTGGGCAAATATTTAACCTGTTACTACCTCAGACTTCTCCAGTATAAATGGGAAATGATGATACCTATGTCATAGGGTTATTGTGAGGATAAAATGAACCTATATATGTGTACATACATGTGTGTATATATGTGCATTGTGTTTAGCCCATATTATACAGCTATTTGTTGTTCTTAGTATCCTTTAATATAAAAGCCAGCAAACTATGACCTATAGGTCAAATCCATCTTTTTTTTTGCTGAATCTTACTTGTTTTCATAAATATAGTTTCATCCCTGGAGCACAGCTATACCCATTGTTTATGATTTTCTATGACTGTTTTCCTATTATGGTGGCAAAGTTGAGTGGTGTGACCAAAACTATACTGCTTCCCAAACCTAAACAATTTACTATCTGCCTCTTTACAGAACAATTATGTTGACCTCCTACTTGAAGATTCAGTTAAGGAAGATGCTGACTCTGAACCCCTCAATCCCAAGCTGCATTGGGTACCATCCTTTCTGTTCCTACACCTGTGCCTTGTCATTTCCCTTCTGCACATCATCACAGCACTAAGATCAGCGGGATGTCTGCTCCCTCTGTTGGACTGTGACCCTCCCATAGGTCATAGCAAATAAACTATAAATAATAGATGAACTAGGAAGGGATTGCTGTTGATCCCTGAGCCACAGAGCCTCAAGCACAGCTTAGGAAGCTGACCCACACTCCCAGTCTGGGGTGGGGCAGGCTCAGATCACCCAGCTGGAGCTCCTGTGACATTCCAGGAAAAGCCTCAATCTTGCCTGATTCTTATCTGTGCTTCCCAAGACAGAGCCGTTTCAGACTGAAATAATTTCAAAAATATAAGTTCAATCGAGGAAGAAGGGAAAACGACCTTAATACCCACATACACAGTTTTTTTAAAGATTTAATTTATTATCTCTAGAGAGAGAGGAAGGAAGAGAGACATCAGTGTATGGCTGCCTTTCACCTGCCTCCAGCTACATACCTGGCTGGAGACCTGGCTTGCAACCTGGTTATGTGCCCTGGCTGGGAATTGAACCAGCGACCTCTGGGTTCGCAGGCTGACACCTTATCCACTATGCCACCAGCCAGGGCCACATTTATATTATTATCAGTTCAGTGTTTCACAATCTCATTTCTCCTTCCCCTTTCCCTAATGTTAGGGTAATGCTCAGAGGTTGGCTCACCAAGTTATTCACATGAGTTTGGAGAGAATGGGGGTGGGGTGGGAGGTAATGAGGCAAGTATGGGGCTGGGGATCTGAGAAACACAACAAGGAGTAACATTCCCAAGTTGTAGGGAGGCTGAAAAAAAGGAAAGATGGCCAAGTCTGAAGTTTTCTAGAACTTTCTTCTGCCTAGCCTTTACTCAAGAAAAGGACATTTAAGCAGGAATGTAAAAGTAGCACAAGAAAGGATGCTAAGATCTTGATGAGAACCTAATGTCACATTCACATAAGCAGGAGCTACTCATAGTCTTGACAGCTGGGATGGACATAGTCCACTATGCGCCATGGAAGGAGGGAGGGGATTTCATGATGGGCAAGTGATCAAGCACAGGTGAAAAAGGAACCCCCATCCCTGCCTTCAGGGAGCCCCTCATCTAATGAAAGGTTAAAACCAGTAGGACTATAATCACCCCTGTAAACCTGAGTGAAAACCCAACCAACAATGTGCACAAAGTGCCCCAGAGACTAAATCAGTTTCTAATACTGTGAAATCTCAGCTGAACCAAAGATTCCCAGCCAGTGACGCACTGACTGTAAGCAATATTTGAAACAATAAAACCTCCTGTAACTGGGAAAGAATTCAAAGAAGCCCTTGGGGTCTTTGTAAAAAGGTTGGCCTATATAAACATTTGCTGTGTAACTGAGTACCCAGGAGCACAGGGCAAAAGATGAGGTGGCAGGTAACTTTGACAGTTACTGAGAGGATCAAAAGTAGCAGAATCCCGGAATTGGAAGCCACCACCACTTTAGCATTGTCTCAAGCGTATTCTTGGAGATGTTTCTAGGTGCCTAGGAATTGGTAAGTAGGTATCTTTACCATAGAGCCTTAGTACATTCTCATGTAGTATGATTCTTAGAAAGAGATAGAATATATACCATTTCTTAAATATCTTACATATAGTTGATCAGAAAACATCTTTCCTATAGAGCAGGGGTGTCGGTCTCATTTTCACCAGGGGCCACATCAGCCTCGAGGTTGCCTTCAAAGGGACGAATGAAATTTTAGGACTGGATAAATGTAACTACTCCTTAAGAGTTAAGCCAGCCAGGTAGAAATAAGGTGCCGGGCCGAGGGTGCCCAGCCAGATAAAACAAGGTGGAGGGCCAGATTCGGCCTGAGGGCCCTGTGTTTGTTGCCCATGCCATAGAACATCACCCAGCTCTCGTGTTCTGCAGGGCACAACTAGGAGAATGATAAAGATGTTACTGAGTAATTTGAGGAAGGAGTGACCCACCTTTTTGGTATTGCCCGTGCCCAGGACAGAAGCTGGCACAAAGTGCTTAGAAAATGTTAGCAGAATGACACTGACCTATAGGTAACAAGCTGACATCCTGAGCTTAAATGATCCATATGCAATAGCCTCAGTTGTGTATAGACTTTCCATAGCACAGAGTAAGTTAGCAAGAAATTCGATGAGGATGCTTCTCTAGTCTCCAGTCTCCAACTAAACCCACTTCCATCTGAAATTAGCAGGTATTCTTTCCTGGCTGCTAACATGTCAGAAAATGCTTTAGCAGAAACACCTGGGCCCAAAATAAATAAGTTTCTAATAGTCCCATGAACAAAATTCTGTAACGTTCTTGCTGTACCTTTATATCCACTATTAAAATTCCCAAGAATTATAGAAATAATTTGAACAGCTACATTAATTTCCTCTTGAAACATCTCAACACATCAACTCAAAATTAAGCATCAGAATTCTGTAGTTGCATTTAAATATGTTAATAATCACAGGTAAACAAACCTGAGGCTGAAATTGCCTACAAAGAATGGAGGGCAGCTTATTGGAGGTCCACAAACACAATGTAGAATAATTATAGACTCAAACAACCTTGGGAACATGCAGAAAATTTATAAAGATCAATTACTCATGGGAAAAAAAAATGTAATCAAATAAGAGAGTTACCTAGTAAATGGTTAGAAAACTTGATGGAAATTCCTTTGATAACACCATTTTGATTTGATTAGTTATACTATTTTTATATCTATAGTCAACAGAGTTTGATTATACTACTGAGCTTCTTTTCTGCGGAAATACTACACACCCATTAGTGGCAAAGAACAAAAGGTAGAAGGAAGATTGAAAAGCCATTTGAAAAATTACAGCTCACCCTTCTCTCTCCTGCTCCTTGTGTTCTAGTGGTATTCATTTGCAAGGGCTGCCATGACACCATACCACAGATTGGGCAGCTTAAACAACAGAAATGTATTTTCTCACAGTTCTGGAGGCCGGAAGTCAGAAACCAAAGTGTCGCTGCATTGGTTTCTCCTTGGCTTGTAGATGGCGGTCGTCTTCCTGTGTTTTCACGTGGCCTTCCCTCTGTCTCCACCTGTGTCCAATTTTCCTCTTCTTATAAGGATGCCAGTCATATAGACTTCATTTTAACTTAATTACCTATTTAAATAGCTCACTTCACATCTGGTCACATTCTAAAGTACTGAGGGTTAAGATTTCAGCATAGAATTTGAAGGGACACAATTAAACCACTAGACACTAATCTTCTCTTCCTCCATTTTGATTTATTTCTAAGATTTTACCTTATTATTTTAGAGAGAAGGGAGAGGAGGGAGAAAGAGAGAGAGAGAGAGAAGCACCAGTTTGTGATTGCCTCTCACCCATGCCCCCAACTGGGGACCTGACCTGCAACCGAGGTATGTGCTCTGACTGGATATCGAACCAATGACTCTTTGGTTTGTCGGCCGGTGCTCTATCTACTGAGCCATGCCAGCCAGGACTGCCACCGTTTTCAAAGGAGAGACTATCACTGCCTTAAAAATATTCCTCTTAAAAATTTACATTTATGCTCCCTAAATCAGCCACACATAGCAAATTATCAATTACAAATGTGTCTACTGATTTTTATCTCCTAAATTACTCTCTCATTTCCCTTCCTCAAGTTCTCATCATGCTTCACTTAGATCCTTGCAGCAGCTTTTCCCTGACTCCTCCCAACACCAGCAGCCAGGGTGATATTTCTGTATAAGTCTCTTATAGCTGCTCCTATTTCCAACTTTTTTTCTGAATATTTAAATATCCAAAATTCTGAGAAGGTGTAAATTACATTTCTGTGGATTTAGCCAAAAGAATCATAAAATTATACAAGTATGTACTTGCAAAGGTTTTTGTTACGGAATTGTTTACAAAGGAGAAAATTGAAAATCCCCCAAATCCCCAATAATAGAAGGCTGGATAAATGAAATCTAGCTGTGCATCCATGCAATAAAATACTGTGTAGCCATAAGAAGGATGACAATAAAAAAATGCCTGTCCTCTATTAATTTTTTAAAGTGAAATAAGTGATGGTGTACATAATATATTCTTATTTAACATATGAATAGATGAAAGATTAATAGATTGAGAGATAGTAGGTAGATATCAGATAGATAGAATTCTGGACAGGCACAGATCAAATTCTTCCCAGTGGTTATCTTTGGTGGTATTACATGTCTTTAAAAGAAAAAACTACCTGTGTTACCTAATTCATCAACAATACATATATATTGGTCAGGTGAGAAAGAAAGTTTAAAAAGCAGAACTCTGCTAGTTCCCTCTTTCTCACAAATACAAGTTTAAACTTTTTATCCTGATATCCGAAGTGCACCTAGAACTAGACTGCCCTTCTAGGTGCACTTCCTGCTACCCCAGCTCAGCCCCCACCTCCCCACCCCTCCCCCTAGCATGTGGTGCTATCTCCTATCTCTGTGCTTTTCCTGTGTTTTTCTAATGAATTGTGTTTCCCCACACGTTTCAACGGACAAACTCCTATTCAGCCTTCAAAACTCATATCAAATATCACTTACTCCTTAAGACATGATTGCTCCCGCTCCTGGATCCCTACAGTTCTTGGTTTTGTTTCCATCACAGTGTGTACCTTCTTCCATCTTGATTATTTTTTATGTTCCTTTCACTACTGTGTGGGAATGTCAAAGAGATGTCAGGATAGTTAGGAGTTATAGAGCCCATGAGAAGTTGGCTTCACTGCTGACCAAGTATTCTTATTGTAGTGGAATGGGAGGACTAAAGGACGTCTCTAGAACTCAGATCCAGTACCTTCTTTAGGGTAAACTTTTGCCGATCACCTGCTCTTAACTCAGGCTAGATCCAGTCCCAGTGTTTTCTTCAATTATTCCCTCCACTGATTCCTACCAGCCTCCCTCTTGGGGCTGTTTTCTCCCTCTGGCAGGATCCATGCAAAATGCATGGAACCCCGGTGCTCACCACCGTAGGCATTCAGATATTTCTTGAATAAATGAGTAAAGTGCCAAGCCTCATGCCAGGCCCACAACAGCCTCTAGGCCATGTGTTCTCCATCCCTTGCCTTTCCCTGGTGTTATAAAGTCTGAATAGTCCATAGTCTGTTCTGTGCCTGAGACATTCCAACCCTCTACAGGAGACTCTAGGAGAAATCACATCACTGCTCTCTTTCAAAACTTTTGAAATATTTCCACCAGAGATAATTTTTTTTGAGCCTGGAAGACGCTCTGGTTCATGCTTCATACTGGGCTGTGACATTTCTCCAAGTTTTCTTTATAACTTTTCCAGGAAGGACTTCTTTTAGGACCCTTAAGAAAAGTGTGGACAAGGATCTATGCAAAAGAAGCCAGAAAGAACTATAATAAAATATTAATCATGGCTTTCTCCATGTGGTTGGACAGTGGAAGATCTGTCTACTTTGCATACTTTGCTATCATTTCTAGATTTCCTAGGTTGAATATGCCTTGTGTTTATAATAATAAGACAATATCATTTTTTTTACAAAACAGTCCTCACATGTACGCAATGACACAAGAGTAAACCTCATGTAGCATTTCATTGTTGATAAACAGGGGTAATCTCACATTTTGGAAACCCTTACTGGACAACCAAATGGGAGGCAAAAGTAGTGCAAATGACCTTGGTCAATCTCCTTCCCAGATCCTGGGATACCTGCCTCTATGGGGACAGATCAGAAAGCCTGGGCCAAATAAGCTAGATATGATCCCTCTACCCACGAAAGCTCCATGGGCCTCAAAATGAAAGTTACTTGGCTTCCAGGAACATAGACAGGTCCCAGAGTCTGCAAGTATTCGAGAACAATTACTGGCCGCCACTTTTTGGTTGTTTTTTGTTTTGTTTTGCTAGACTAAATGCCCTTCCTTGAGCCTACTGTTCTCCTATGACTTTATTTCTGTCTCTCTGCTCACCCTCGTTTGGGGCAGCTCCCGATACCAGCTCTCTCTTTCAAAATATGCCTCTACGTCTGTCTTGACTGTGGCAGGTGTCTCAGGGCCACCGCTCACCTTCTGTGGAACATAATATATTCATTTGAAGACCTAGCTTCCGTGGAGAGGTAGTCAGGAACCCCTCTGTTCAGTTTAAATCCCAGGTCTGTCATTAACTGTGTGAGACCAAGGGCTCTGCGACATCCCTGTGTCTCAGATAAAATGGTGATAATAGTACAAACCTCGGCGCAGCAAGGAGGGTTGACGCAAAGCTTTTAGTGGAGTGCCTGGCACAGGCAGAGCACTGCGAGAATTAAGCTGTTTTTGTTGCCATCAAAACTGCCCTGCTTTCCATTTGGGTTTTTCTGTTTTGTTTTTGTTAGGAGAGAGGTTGGCTGCTTTCCACGGACTGATATTAAGATTAAAGTCAAGCCCCCTCGGAGCTTAGACTTTCTCCATATCGGAATTGTGCAATTGGTTTTGGAACCTAGAGAAAAAACATGAATTTGCATTTTCCCCAAAGAAAGTGAGAGAGGGGCAGAGAAGAAAGAACAAGTGAGAGAGAGAGAGAGGGAGAATTGAAACTGCTGGCCTGGCATCAGGAATAAGGGCCTTGGAAGAAGCTGTTCATTTCCCAGCTGCTTGCTTCTTTTTTTC
>PVIW01008430.1:0-61245 GCA_004026585.1 Noctilio leporinus
TTTCCTCCTGGCTCTTATTGATGGTGTCTATGTCCTTTTCAATGCTTGTATAGTTCTCAGTAAGTTCCTTGTAGCTTCCCTGGAGTTCTTTTTAGTTCCCCTGGAGTTCTTTATAGTTCCCCTGGAGTTGTTTGTAGTTTTCTTTGAACTCACTGAGCTCACTGAGCTTCTCTATCATCATTATCATTATTTTGAATTCCATGTCTGGTAGGGTGCTTGCCTCTATTTCATTTTGCACTCATCCTGGAGATTCCCCCTTTCCATTTGCTGAGGGTTTATTTCTTTGTCTCCCCATTTTAGGGGACTCTTGTTTGTTTCTGCTTCTTGGATTGGTCTGCTTTGACTTACTGTCTTAGCGGTGTGACCCTCTGTGGTGTAGAGGTGCACTTTTTTTTTCACTTCCTGTCTCTGTGCTTGGTGACATCAGCTTGTGTCTCAGTCTGGGCCTAGTCAGTCAGTTGGAGACTACCAGGGATCCACAGTCTTTGTCTGTCTCCTTTAGTTGTTAATCCTATATTTAACTTTTAAAGAAATCAACAAACTATTTTCCAAAGTAGTTGTATCATTTAACCTTCCCATCAGTCATGAATGAGGGTTATAGTTTCTCATTCCACCAGCACTTGGTATTGCCTGTCAGTATTGCCTGTTGTTTGAAGCCACTCTAGTGAGTGTGTAAAATCACCTTTGTCTTTTTTTAAATTTTGAAATAACTATAGAGTTACATAAAACACCAAACATTCTACATAGAGAACTTAACCTAGTTTCTTTCAGCGATTACATTTTATATAACTAGAGTAAAATTTCAAAACTAAAATTGACCTTGGTACAATGTATGCATAGAGTTCTATATATTATCACACCACCACAATAAAGCTCTTCTTCATGCCATGCTTTTATAGTCACCTCCATCTCCTACCATTCCCAATCCTTGGCAACCATTAATCTGTTTCCTATCTTTATAAATTTGTCATTATTTTATTTAATTAAAATTATTTACTATTGTTGTATTACAACTGTTTCATATTTTATTTTATGCTAAATTGAATGTAGTAGGGTAACATTAATAAAGTTATATAGGTTTCAGGTGTACAATTTTATAAAACATCATTTGTATTGCATTGTGTGTTCACCACCTCAAGTCCAAGTCTTCTTCTGTTATCATTTATCCCCCTATATGCTCTTCTACACTTCTCACCCCTCTTCCCTTCACCATGGTGTTGTCTGTGTCTATGAAGTTTTTTTTTTTTAAAGATTTTATTTTATTATTTTTTAGAAAAAGGGGAAGGGAGAGAGGCAGAGAGAGAGAGAGAGAGAGAGAGACATCAATGTATGGTTGCCTTTCACCTGCCTCCAGCCACAGACCTGACTGGAGGCCTGGTTTGCAACCTGGTTATGTGCCCTGGCTGGGCAATCGAACCTGCGACCTTTGGGTTCGCATGCCAGCACTGTGCTACCAGCCAGGCTGAAGTTTTTTTAAAGTATGCTTTATTGATTATTTTATCACAGTTGTGCCAATTTCCCTCTTTACCCGCCTTCTGTTCTATAACCCACTTCCCTCCAGCAATCCCCTCCTTTAGTTCATGTCCATGGATTGTGCATACATGTACTTTGTCTTCTCCATTTTCTATACTATTCTTAACACTCCCCTGTCTATTTTGTATCCACCAATTGTGCTTTTTAATCCCTGCACCTTTCCCTCAACTACCCTCTTCCCCCTTCCAGCTGATAGCCATTCAAATGATCTTCATACCTGTGATTCTGTTCCTGTTCTAGTTGTTGGCTTAGATTTTTTTTTTTAAGATTCAGTTATTGATAGTTGTGAATTTTTTGCCCTTTTCATGTTCATGGTTTTGGCCTTCTTCCTTTTCTTAAATAAGTCCCTTTAACATTTCATTTAAAACTGGCTTGGTGATGATGAACTCTGTTAGCTTTACCTTGTCTTGGAAGCACTTTATTTATTTTTCCATTCTAAGTGATAGCTTTGATTGAGAAGAGTAATTTTGGTTATAGGTCCTTGCTTTCCATCACTTTGCATACTTCTTTTCAGAAATCAGTTGATAGTCTTATGCGTATTCCTTTGTAGGTAACTCTGCTTTTCTCTTGCTGCTTTTAAGACTTCTTTTTGTCTTAATGTTTTGCATTTTAATTATGATGTATTTTTGTGTCTTGGTATGATCCTCTTTGGGTTCAGCTTGTTTGGGACTCTCTGTACCTCCTGGACTTGTATGACTATTTCCTTCACCACATTAGGGAAGTTTCTTTCATTATTTTTCAAATAAGTTTTCAATTTCTTGCTTCTTTTCTTCTCCTTCTGGTATCCCTATCATTCAGATATTGGCACATTTGGAGATGTCCCAGAGTCTTCTTATAGTCCTTTTTTTTAAAATTTTTGTTTCTTTTTGTTCTGTTTGAATGTTTACTTCTTCCTTATGTTCCAAACTGTTGATTTGAAACCTGGCTTTCTTCCCTTCAATATTGGTTCCCTGGAGACTTCTTTGTTTCACTTAGTGTAACCTTCATTTCTTCCTTCATGTTGTTGCCATACTCAATGGCTTCTTTGAGCATCTTGATCACCAGTATTTTGAATTATTCATCTGATAGATTGGCTATCTCTGTTTTGTTTAGATCTTTTTATGGGGTTTTGGTCTCTTCTTTCATTTGGGCCATATTTCTTTGCTTCCTCAACTTGGCAGCCTCCTTTGGTTTATTTCTGTGTATTAGGTAGAGCTGCTTTGACTCCCTATAAAGGCACCTGTAAATTGCAGGGGGAAGAGCTTTAGGTAATCTCCAGGGTGGGGCAACCCGCTTCGTTTTTTGTGACTCTGCGTGTGTGGGAGCTTGGAGAGTAGACTGTGCTGCTGCCTGGCTTCTGGGGGTTTGCCCAGCACTCACCCCTTTTCCAGTCACTTCACCCACTCCCCATATGTGACTAGTGCCCTTTCAGCTGTTGCCCTATGTTTTAAGACAATGCAGGCCTTTTAACCAAAGTTTCCTGAAAATACCACAGTTTCTTCTGCCACCCCAAACCCCACTAGTTTTTAAAAAAATACTTTATTGATTATGCTATTAAAGTTGTCCTAATTGTTGTCCTGTTACTCTCCTCTACCTAGCATGCCCCATTCCCTTTGGCAAACCCCCATCATTGTTCATGTCCATGGGTCATGCATATAAATTCTTTGGCTACTCCATTTCCTGTACTGTACTTTACATTCCCATGGCTATTCTGTAACTACCTATTTGTACTTCTTAATCCCCTCACCTATTCACCTATTTCCCTACACCTCCACTTCTGGCAATCATCAAAATGCTCTCTGTATCCATGATTCGGTCTCTGTTCTTGTTTGCTTAGTTTGTTTTTCAGATTCAATGGTTGATAGATTAGTTTTTTTTTTTTTTTTTTGCCATTTTACTGTTCATGGTTTTGATCTTCTTTTTCTTAAATAAGTCTTTTTAACATTTCATATAATAATGGTTTCGTGATGATGAACTCCTTTAGTTCTTTCTTATCTGGGAAGCTCTTTATTTGCCATTCAATCCTAAATGATAACTTTGCTGGGCAGAGTAATCTTGGTTGTAGGTCCTTGCTCTTCATGACTTTGAATATTTCTTGCCAATCCCTCTTAGCCTGCAATGTTTCTTTTGAGAAACCAGCTGACAATCTTATGGAGACTTCCCTGTTGATAACTAACTTATTTTCTCTTGCTACTTTTAGGATTGTCTCTTTATCTTTAACCTTTGGCATTTTAATTATGATGTGCCTTGGAGTGGGCTTCTTTGCATTCATCTTGCTTGGGACTCTCTGTGCTTCCTAGACTTACATGTCTATTTCCTTCACCAAATTAGGGAATTTTCATTCATAATTTTTTCAAATAGATTTCCAATTTCTTGCTCTTTCTCTTTTCCTGCTATCCCTATGACACAAATGTTGAAATGCTTGAAGTTATCCCAGAGGCTTCTTACACTACCCTCATTTTTTGGATTCTTTTTTATTCTTGTTGTTCTGATTGTTTTTTGCTTCCTTATGTTCCATATCATTGTTTTGATTCTCAGCTTCAACCACTGAATTGTTGATTCCTTGTAAGTAAATGGCTCTTTATTTCAATTAGTGTATTAGCCATTTCTGACTGGATCTTTTTTGTGCTATTGAATACCTCACTAAGTTCCCTGAGCATCCTTATAACTAGTATTTTGAGTTCTGCATCTGATAGATTGTGTTTCTCAATTTCATTTAGCCTTTTTTAATTTTAATTTTTGAGGTTTGATCTGTTCTTTAATTTGGGCCATATTTCTTTGTTTCCTCATTTTGGCAGCCTCCTTGTGTTTGTTTCTATTAGGTAGAGCTGCTTTGACTCTGTGTCTTGGTAGCATGGCCTAATGTTGTAGGTGTCCTACAGGGTCCAGTGGCACAGCCTCCCCATCACTCAAGCTGGGTACCCTAGGTGCACCTTTTGTGTGTCCTGAGAACACCATCCTGTTGTAGTTGAGCCTTGGTTGCTGTTGGCACATCAGTGGGAGGTATATACCCAGGCCAATCAGCTGTAAGACGTGGCTGTGACCACTGACCACCAACTTCCACCCTCTGTGGAGGATCAGCTGTGCAGGGGCTGGGTGGTGGTGTTCTGACATGGTCTGTAGCTACCCACTGGGTATTCCATTCCTGGGTTCCCCAGGTGGTGCAGTTCAAGGTCAGCCCTCACCTGTGTTTTGCCCGGGACTACCCTGACTGAGTTATAAAGCGATCTGGCATGGCTGCTACTTGTGCTGGGCTTGGAGATTCCCAAGCAAAGCCAGGCTGTGAATCTAGGTTGGCTGCTTCTAGTGCCAGGCTTAGGGCTCACTGAAGCTAGCTGTTTCTTATTTGAGAGGATTTAGGGAGTTGTAAAGTATGAACCAAGACCAGCTATTCATATGGAAAAGCAGGTTGGGTAGGTATATTAGTTGGTGGAGTATAGTCTCTGGGGATGTCCAATGTATGTCAAATAGTGTTAGCCAGGTTGATGGAGTCTCCGATATGGCACCAGCTTGCCTGCTCTGTTCAGGAGGGTTCAGAAAAGGGACAATGGCCTCTGCATGTCTTGATGCCAGACACTTCAGTTTCTCCCTGTGTGCCACTGGTATCTTTCAAGCTGTTATTCCAGTGCTGGAGCTCAGAAGAGGTGAGTCTGAGTAGGTAGAGTCTGTGTATGGGTTATTTTTTTTTTTAACATTTGTAAAATTATATTTCATCAAAGTCAAACAGTTTGCCCTGGAAAAGGCCCATAAACAATGAAAAGACAAGTTGCAGACTAGGGAAAATAATTTGCATACCATATATCTGACAATTAACTTCAATGTAGCATATGTAAAGAAGTAACAGTGAAAAATAAAAACCAAGCTACCTAATTAGAAAATAGGCAAATGACATGAAAAGAAATTTTACTAAAAATAATACACAGGTATCAGCTAAGCACAGGATAGTACATTCAATATCATTAGCCATTATGTGCATGGGTTCTTTAAGACAAACTGTTTGGGGTTTCAGAAGTTTCTTCCACCGATTCACTCTCCACTGGTTTTTGCAGTGAGGAGTTGTAGGGACTATCTTCCTGGCACTGGAACCCTGGGTTGGGCATCTGGGTGGGGCTGAGACACCTTGCTTCCAAGATATCCCTCCCAAATTTTTATCCATCACACGTGGGTGTGGGACCAGCCCATTTCAAGTCTGTGCCCCTCTTACTAATCTGGATGAATGTGGTTTCTTTAATTCCATAGTCACCAAACTTCCATTCAACTCAATTTCTGATAGTTCTGAGTGATGGTTATTCTATATTTTAGTTATAATTTTGATGTGATTGTGGGAAGAGGCAAGCCATGTCTGACTACACATTATCTTGACTAGAAGTCCCCCACAACTGGTTTTTACAGCCCATAGTTATAGGGATTTATTTTCCTAATGCTGCAACCCTGGGCGGTGTAGTATGGCCTGGGGCTGGGATCACTCCTTCCAAGGTATCCCTCCTGATTTTTATCCACCACACACAAATGTGGGACCGCCTGTGCCTATTCCACTGCCACCTCTCTATGTCAAACTCCATCTACTCGCCTCTCCCTCCTGTCCCCTAGTTTCCATCTGTGCTACCCATTTGGATGATTGTGGCTTCTTTAATTCCTTGGTTGTCAGACTTTCAAACAGTTCAATTTTCTGACAGTTCTAGATGTTATTTGTTTTGAGATTTAGTTGTAATTCTCTTTGTGTTGTGGGAGGAGGCAGACCTTGTCTAACTACGCCTCCCTCTTGACCTGAAGTCCTAATTTTGTCATTTTGGGAGTGTTATATAAATAGAATTGATGTACTTGACCATATGAGTTTGGAGTTTTTAATTCTCACTCAGCATAATGCTCTTGAGAACCATCCAAGTTGCATGTGTCAACAGTTCATTTCTTTTTATTGCTGAGTAATAGTGCATGGTATAGAAACACTAGTTTGCTTAATCATTGACCTATTAAGGAATATTTAGTTTGTTTCAAGATTTTGGCTATTACAAATTAAGTTGTTGTTAATATTTAACTATTTCTTTGTGTAGGTGTAAATTTTAATTTCTCTGGGATAAATGTCTCCGAGTGCAATTGCTGTGCCATATAGGAAGTATATGTTTAGCTTTTTAAGAATATTACAAGCTATCTTCCAGAGAGCTGCTAGGAATGTGAACTAGCTATGCCAGTTCACATTCCTAGCAGCAATCTAGGAGAGATCAGTTTCTCTGCATACTTGCCAGCATTGCTATTATTACTATTTTACACTTTAGTTGTTCTATTAGGTGTGTAGTACTATCTCATCATGATCTTAATTTGCATTTGCCTGACAGCTAGTGATGTTGGATATCTTTTTATGTGCTCATTTGCCATCTGTATATACTCTTCATTGAAATTTCTATGTTTTGTACACTTTTGAATTATGTGTGTGTGTGTGTGTGTATGAAATATGTGGTCTCCCATTCTGGAGCTTGTCTCTTTATCCTCTTGACAAGGTCTCTTGCATAGCAAGTTTTAAATTCTGATGAAGTCCAATTTGTCCATTTTTTCTTTTATGGATTGTACCTTTGGTGCCATGTCTAAGAATTCTTCACTAAACTCTAGGTCCTGAAAATTTTCTTCTACATTCTCTTTTAAAAGGTTTAGTTTTATATGTAAAGCTATGATCTATTTTGAGCTAATTCTTAAATAAGATAAAAGGTTTAGGTTGAGGTTTATTTTTTCCCATGGGTGTCTTACTGCTCCAGCACCATTTATTGAAAAGGTTATCCTTTGTACATTGTACTGCTTTTGCATCTTTATCAAAATGAGTTGGATTTATTTATTCAAAAGGTTTTATTTATTATTTTTAGAGAGAGGGGAAGGGAGAGAGGCAGAGAGGGAGAGCAACATCAATATATCATTGCCTTTCACCTGCCTCCAGCTACAGGCCTGGCTGGCAACCTGGTTAAGTGCCCTAGTTGGGGAATCAAACCAGTGACCTTTGGGTTCGTAGGCTGGTGCCTTATCCACTCTGCTATCAGCCAGGTTCGGATATATTTATTTAAAAAATAGATTTTATTTAGTATTTATTTTTAAAGAGATGGGAAGGGAGAGAGAAACAGAGGGAAAGAAACACGAATGTGAGAGAGAAACATTGATTAGTTACCTCTTGTATGTGCCCCACTGGGGATTAGGCTGCAACCCAGACATGTGCCCTGACCAGGAATCCAACTGGTGACCTTTTGGTTTGAAGAATAATGCCCAACCAACTGTGCTACACCAATGAGGGTGGTTATAATTCTTTGGATTTATTTTTGTGTTATCTGTATCTACTTTGATCTGTGTGTCTATTCTTCCACCCGTACAACACAATCTTGATTACTGTAGCTATATAAGAGGAGCAATTTCTCCTAATTTTTCTTTTTTTTTCAAAATTGTTTTCACTAGTCCAGTTCCATTGCCTTTCCATATAAATTACAGAATAAGCTTGTGTACTTAAAAAAAAAGTGTTGTGCCCTGGCCGGGTGGCTTAATCAATTGGAACATCATCCAGTATACCAACAGGTTTCGAGTTTGATTCTTTGCTAGGGCACATACTTAGGTCTTGGGTTTGATTCCTGGTCATGATGTGTCTGGGAGGCAACCAATTGATGCTTCTCTTTCATATCTGTGTCTCAATCTCTCACTCTCCCACTCTTCCTTTCTTCCTCTGTCTCTAAAATCAAATATATCCTCAGGTGAGGATTTAAAACAAAATCATGTTGTGATTTTTATAAAAACTGTATTAAATCTATATCTCAAGTAGGTAAGAACTAATATCTTTACTATGCTGAATATTCCAATACATGAACATGGTATAGCTCTTCATTTATTTAATCTTTGATTTCCTTCATCAACATTTTATAGTTTTCAGGGTGTTTTGTTAGATTTAGTCTTAAGTTTTAATTTTATTGGTCTTTTATGTATTGTTAATGGAAATTTATTTTTCAGTTTCCATATATTGTTTGCTAGTGTATAGGAATACAACTAATTTTGTATGTTGCTCTATTCTATAACTTTGATGATTTACCTGTTTGTTCTGTGAGCCTTTTTTTTTTTTTTTTTTTTTTTTTTTTTTTTTTTTTTTTTTTTTTGTAGCTTCCTTGGGGTTTTCTACATAGACCACCATGTCCTCTACAATAAGACAGTTTTATTTATCCCCTTCCAATCTGTATGCCTTTTATTTCATTTTCTTTTTTCCTCTTCCTTCCTTCCTTCCATTCTTTCTTCTCTCTCTCAGCAATGATTCTTGGGTGAGGATGAGAGAGAGAGAGAGATAAAGAGAGAGAGAGAGAGAGAGAGAGAGAGAGAGAGAGAGAGAGAGACTGATCATCTGGTTGCCTCTGATAGGTTCCCTGACTGGGGATCAAATCTGCAACTTAGGTGTTGCCCTGACTGGGACTTGAACCCTCCACCTTTCAGTGTATGGGACAATGATCCAACCAACTGACCCACACCAGCCAGAACTTATTTCATTTTCTTATGCTATACTACCTAACACTTCTAGTATACTATGTTAAATAAGAGTGATGAGCACAGACATCTTTGCCTCATTCTCAATTTTAAAGGTGAAACATGCAGTATTTCACCCATTAAAAGTGATGTTAGTTCTGGCAAGATGGCGGAGGAGTAAGTGGAGGTACATCAATCTCCTCCCAGGTCACATCTGGAATTTATTTTTTGGAGAAAAAGTCAGCTGGAATTACCAACAGAACACCAGCTGCAAACAAGTCCTATAACCACAGACAGAACAGAAGAGGATGCTTCATCACAACCTGACTGGTAGGAATCTTGGAAACTCCAGAGGGCTAGCTGGGCACCCACCAGAGGCAGCAGCTGAAGGGATGGAGCCAGAAGCTCCACCTGAGAAGGGTGTGTTCTGGTCCCCCAACTGGGTTTCCCAGCCTATATAGCAACATGGAGGACAGCAGAGCGGCATACAGCTGAGAAGGGCAGGAAGCCATGGAGTTTACTAGCCTAAGAGAGCACTGGAGACAGAGAACTACTAGGGTGACCATAACAAAAATACACTGGCAACCACCTTACCCTGGGCTCCAGCGGAGGGAGGGCAGAGGACTGGAGACGCATGAGTTTGTGTTGGTGGTTTGGAGGAGAGAAGTGGGGAGGCAGCTTGGGTATCCCAGTGCTGACTCATCGCCCACACCTTTGCGGACTGCGCTGCACCAACTGCTTCTGCAGGAGGGTCCTCAGTAAGCCCTGCACAGCAGCATGTGAGGCTGGTGGCTGATTGTGGATTCATCAATTGGATACTGAGTCAGTCATACTCGCCCAGCAGCACCTGGGTCTGGCAGCTGATTGCAAACTGTGACTTACAGCTGGGTCAGACAGTTAGCCCCACACAGTGGCAAGTGAGCCAGGTGGCTGATCGTGGATCCTTTGGATTATAGTTGGATCTTGCTGCCTAGCCCAGCGGCATTTGAGCCTGGCGGCTGATCACAGATTCACTGATTTGCATCTGAATCTGTTCCACCAAGCTGTACCTGAGCTGGTGGCTGATCCATTGGATTACAATTGAACCTCTCACTCTAGCCCAGCCCTGAGTTTTGTAGCTGATTCATTGATTTAAAACTGAATCAATCTGTCACCCCAAGCTGCACCTGAGCCTGGTGATGGATCACAGATTAATAGGTTTACAACTAAGTCAATCCTTCTAGCCTAGCAGTTCCTTAGCCTGGCAGCTGATCACAGTCTGATTGGATTACAATTAAACCTAAAAATAGGGAGAAAAAGAAACAGTCCATCACCAAAAGGAAAGGAGGAATCCCCAGAAAGATCACTAAATGAAACAGAGGCAAGCAAACCATCAGATATGGAATTCAAAATAATGATGATAGAGAAGCTCAATGAGCTCAGCCAGCTTAAAGAAAACTACAAATAACTTCAGGGGAACTACAAACAACTCCAGGAAAGCTACAAGGAACTTATTGAGAACTACACCAGTATTAAAAAGGACATAGAAACTATCAGTAATACAACACATCAACAAAATGAAAGACAAAAATCATATGATCATATCAGTAGATGCTGAAAAAGCATCTGATAAAGTACAGAAACCATTTATGATAAAAACACTCAGCAAAATGGGAACCAAGGAAGCATACCTCAACATAATAAGGGCCATATATGAGAGACTGAAGCCAATATCACACTCAATAGGCAAAAACTAAAAGCTTTCCCCCTAAGATCAGGAACAAGAGAAGGCTGTCCACTTTCTCTGCTTTTGTTCAACATCTTTTTGGAAGTTTTAGCCTTAACTATCAGAAAAAAAAAAAAAGGAATCAAAGGTATCCAAATTGGGAAGGAGGAAGTCAAACTGTCATTATTTGGAAATGACATGATAGTATACATACAAAACCCAACAGACTCCACCAAAAACTTACTTGACCTAATAAGCAAATTTAGCTAAATAGTTGGATACAAAGTCAATATCCAGATATCAAAAGCAATTTTGTATACCAACATCAGCGACAGAAGATAGAAAACAAATCCCATTTACCATAGCAACAACAAAAATAAAGTACTTAGGAATAAACTTAACCAAGGAGGTAAAAGACCTGTACTCAGAAAATGACAGAGCATTGAAGAAAGAAATTAAGCAAGATATAAATAAATGGAAGCATATACCATGTTCATGGATGGGAAGAATTAACATAATTAAAGTGGCCATACTACCCAAAGCAATCTATAGATTCAATGCAACCCCAATTAAAATACCAAAGACATACTGCACAGTGTTAGAAAAAATACTTAAAAAATTTATATGGAGCCAAAAACAACCACAGCAATCCTGAGAAAGAAGAACAAGGTAGGAGGACTCAAACGATACTACAAGGTTACTGTAATCAAAACAATCTGATACTGGCATAAGAATAGACATATAGATCAATGGAACAGAATAGAGAGCCCAGAAATAAACCCAGGACTCTATGGTCAATTAATATTCAACAAAGGGGGAAGGAACATAAAATGGAGTACCATAGTCTCTTCAACAAATGGTGTTAATGGTGTTGGGAGAACTGGACAGCAACATGCAAGAAAATAAAACTAGACCACCAACTTACACCATATACCAGAATAAACTCAAGATGGATAAAGGACTTAAACATAAGCAGTGCCATAAAAGTTCTGGAGAAAAATATAGGTAGTAAAATTTTAGATATCCAATGCAGAAATATGTTTACTGATACTTCTCCAAGGGCAAAGGAAATAAAAGAACAAATCAACAAATAGAACTATATCAAACTGAAAATTTTCGGTTCAGTTAAAGAAAGCACCAGCAAAATTAAAAAGGAACCAACTGTGTGGGAAAGCATAGTTGACAATGATGCCTCAGACAAGAGTTTGATATCCAACATACATAAAGAACTTACGTGACTCAACACCAGGGAGACAGACAGCGCAATTAAAAAGTGGGCAAAGGACCTGAACAGACAACTCTCTGAGGAAGATATACAAAGGGCCCAAAGGCATATGAAAGAATGCTCAACATCACTAGCCATCAGACAGATGCAAATTAAAACCACAATAAAGTAGCACCTCACACCTGTTAGAATGGCAATCATCAACAAATCAACAAAAAACAAGTTTTGGTGAGGATGTGGGGAAAAGGGAACCCCGGTGCACTGTTGGTGGGAATGCAGGCTGCTGCAGCCACTATGGAAAACAGTATGGAATTTCCTTAAAAAACTAAAACTGGAACTGTCTTTTGATCCAGCAATTGCACTGCCAAGAATATACCCAAAGAACCCTGAAACACCAATTAATAAGAACCTATGTACACCTATGTTCATAGTAGCACTATTTATAATAGCCAAGTGCTGGAAACAGCCTAAGTGCCCATCAGTGGATGAATGGATCAAAAAACTCTGGTACATTTACATGATGGAATACTACATAGCAGAAAGAAAGAAGGAACTCCTACCTTTTGCAACAACATGGATGGAAATGGAAAGTATTATGGTTAGTGAAATAAGCCAGTCAGTGAAAGACAAATATGATTTCACCCATTACAGGACACTAATGAATAAAACAAACAAAGAAGCAAAATGGAATCAGATACATGAATACAAGGAACAGACCTTCAGTGGGCAGAGGGGAAGGGGGAGGGAAGAGGTGGGAGAAGGAGGCAAAGAAGAGAAGCAGTTTAGTCAAGGAGCTAGCATGGAAGTACCATGGACATGGACAACAAGTGGGACTGACTTTGGCGGTGGGGGAAATGTGTGAGTGATGAAGGGGAGAGAAAGGAGGGGAAATGGGATGAATGAAATACAACAATAAAATAAAATTTAAAAAATATCCTTGTCAGCACTGCTTTAGCTGGATCCCACAAATTTTGACATGTATTTCATTCAATTCAGTATATTTTAAAATATTACTTCATATTTCCTCTTGGACCCATGAATTATTTAGAAAAGTGTTGTTTAGTGTCCAAGTGTTTGGAGATTTTCCTGTTACCCTTATTATTGATTTTTAGTTAAATTTCATTGTGGTCAGAGAATATACTATATATAGCTTCAATTCTTTCAAAGTTGTTGAAGTTTGTTTTATGGCCCAGGATATGGTCTATTTTGATAAGTGTACTATATCTGCTTGAAAAGAATGTGTACTCTCCTGTTGTTGGGTGGAGTATTCATAAACATCAATTAGAACCTGTTGGCTAATATTTTTCTCCATCCTTGTTGAATTTCCCTCTACTTGTTCTATTAACTTTCAACAGGGCATTGAAGTCTTTAATGATAATCCTGGATTTGCCTATTTATTCTTTTAGGTTAATCAGTTTTTGCTTCATATATTTCACAGCTCTGTTGTTTGTTGGTGGATATACATTTAAGGTTGCTATACCATCTTGTTAGATTGACTCTTTTATCATTATCTAATATTCTTTGTACCTGATATTCTTTGGTCTAAAGTCTACTTTATTTGATATATAAATACAATCAATTCTGCTTTGTTTTGATCAATGTTATTATGGTATATATATTTCCATACTTTACTTTCAACCTACTTTTATTGTTTTTGAAGTTAGTTTCTTACAGATAGGTTATAGTTGGGTCATTCCTCCTGCCCCCACTCTGCCAACCTCTTTTTTCAATTGGTGTATTTAGACCATTTACATTTAATATAATTATGGTAGGTTGTAGGTTAGTCTGCCAATTTAGTTGCTGTTTTATGTTTGTTCCCTCAGTTTTTCATTTCTGTTTTCTTTATCTTACTTAACTGTGGATTACTTAAATATTTTTTAAGAATTCCATTTTAATTTATCTATAGTGTTTATGATTGTATCTCTTTGAATAAATTTTAGGTAATTGCTCTAAGTGTTACTATATATATAAATATACATATATATTTATATGTTTATATATATATATATATATATATATATATTTATTTATTTATTTAACATACTCTACTGGTGTCATTTACCAGTTCAAATACATAGATACCTTAACTTCCTTTAAGTCTCTTTACTTTCCCTTGTTTATAATGTAATTTCCTTAAATACTTCTCTGTTTTCATTAACCACATCAGACAATGTTATAATTTTTGCGTTGACTGTCAAATATAATTTTGAAAACTCAATAGAAAGTCTATATATTTATTCATATTTTATTATTTCCATTGTTCTTTCTTTCTTCTGGATATTCCAAGATTATTTCCTCTATGATTTCCTTTCTGTTTCAAGAACTTTTTTTTTTTTTATTCCAGAGAGAGGGGAAGGGAGGAGGCAGAGAGGGAAAGAAAGAGAAACATCAATGTATGGTTGCCTTTCACCTGCCTCCAGCTATGGACCTGGCTGGAGACCTGGCTTGCAACCTGGTTATGTGCCCTGGCTGGGAATCCAACCAGTGACCTTTGGGTTTGCAGGCTGGCACCTTATCCACTGAACCACCAGCCAGGGCTCAAGAACTTCTTTTAACCATTCTATTAAGGTAGGTCTGCAGGTCACAAATTCTATTAGTTTTCTTCATTTGAGAATATCTTTATTTCTAATTCATTCCTTAAAGATATTTTCCCTGGATACAAAGTTCTAGGTTATCAGTTCTTTGTTTTCAGTATTTGAAAAATGGTGTACTTCCTCTGGCCTCTATGGTTTCTGATGAAAAAATATATTGTTAATTGCTTTTCCCCCCTCTTATGGGTAAGGTGTCAGTGCTTTGCTTTCAAGAGTTTGCCTTTAGCCTTTAGAAGTTTGATTATAATGTGTCTTAGAACAGATTTCTTTGCATTTATCTGGTTTGGAACTCATTAACCTCTTGAATGTATAGGTTTATAACTTTTGCCAGATTTGGAAAATCTTCAATGATTATTCCTTTGAATATTTTTTCAGCCCTATTCCTCCTTTTCCTGTTCTTGGACTCTGATGATGTGAATATTAGATATTCCATTATAGTGTCAGAGGTCCCTGTGGCTTTGCTCATTTTTTGAAAGTCTGTTTTCTCTGTTGCTCAAATTGGGTAATTTTGATTTTATTTTCAAATTCATTGAGTCTTTCCTCTGTCCTCTCCATTCTGCTGTTAAGTCCATCCATTGAAGGCTTTGGTTTTTCAAATTTTGGTTATTGCTTTTTTCAGTTCAGAAATTTCTACTTTGTTCCTTTCTACCTTTATTTCAGTGAGATGTGCTATTTTTCCATTTTTTCCCCAAGCATGTTCATAACTGCTTGTTAAAGCATTTTATAATAGCTGCTTTAATTTTTTTTAAAAGATAATTCTAACATTTGTGTCATTTGAGTACTGGTGTCTGTTGTGTTCTCATTCAAATTGAGATTTTACTTTTTTTTTTTCTTCATATGATGAGTGATTTTAAAAATTGATTTTAGGACATTTGGAATCTTATGTTATAAAATCCTGGATCTTGTTTAAATCTTCTGCTTTAGCAGCTCTCCTCTAACACTGTGCCAAATGGGGAAAGTGATGTTTCCAGATAATTATTGCAAGATGGGGTGTAACTCCATTTGGTCTCTCTTTACAACCTAGAAGGGAGGGTGCCTTGTTATTTCTGGTTAAGGGCAGAAGTTTAGTCTCTCCACATGGTCCCCACTGACACTCTGGGGATGGGGAAGCTTCAATATTGTCAGGTGGGCATAAAAGCCCTGAATTTCCAATAGGCCTTCATTGACGCCACTCTGCCTGGGAAATAAAAAGGTGCCTCACTGGTGCTCCCCACATGACCTTCGCTCTGCCTCCTCCTGCACCACCTCAGGGGAAGGGATAACTTGTTAATGTTGGGTAGGAGGGTGGGAGTCCAGTTCCACATGAATTCCATAGATACTAAGGGAAGAAGGTCTGTCTTGTTTCCACCAGGCAGAGATATAAGCCCTGGTTTTCCAGTGGGCCTTCTCTGATTATCCTAGCAGCAAGCTGTCTCAGGAAAGGGATGGACTAGAATCTCTGAGTCATTCTAATCCCTGTGATTCTAAAGTTTGCATAGGGGATTAAGTAATGATTTGGATTTGTTTGAGAAGGAGATGTAGCTGTCAATGTGTGAGGGAGCTTTGTAAAAGCACTGACCCTAGCCCAGCCTTTGTCTTCTAAAACCTTGCCTGAAACTGTAAAGAATATATTTTCATGTTTCTGCACAGTTAGGGCTATCCAAGCAAAGAAAACTGGAACCTGGGTTAAAGGATAAGCCTTCACTATTCACTTGAACATCTAGAGATCTCTGAAGAAATTTAGAGACTTATTTCCCTGTGCTTTCATTTTAAAGGGGTGTGTGTAAAAAGAGTCAGTTGCTTATGTCCCAGAGGTCTGTAAATGCCAAGGTTTCTCTCAGGAGTGGAGGAAAATATGTGACCTACTTAAACTCCCATATTAATAACTTTGGAATTTCCCTTACGTTCAGGATGACATCTGGCTCTCATTGTGTTGCTTGTGGGGTATCGGGTATTGGGCAAGGGCACAGTTATTGCTGTAAGTAATAATAGTTATGATATGAGGTTTCTGGAGCAGAGTAAAATCAACAAATATAGATACACTTACCACAAATGGGAGGATGCACTCATGCTGATTTTGTACCATATATAAGCTGAAGAGGGACATGCGGCTAGGGCCCATCAAGTTGCATGCTAGAGAGAAAAAGTTCTGCAGAGCCTCACAGAGGTTGGAGCAGATGTCAGCCCAGGATGCCAAGGAGATATGCACAATGAGAAGCCTCGGAGGTTGCTGGTAAATCTGCACTGGAGTGGGAAGCCCTTTACTAGTAGTTCGTTCACCCATGATACATGGCAGGTAGAACAGAGGTGGAACTGTAGGCACCACCTGGATGTTCTCTAGACCTATAGGGAAGAAAGAGAAATCACTGGCTTTGTAAAACAGAGTTATATAATCTGTTGAAATAAAGTCCAGGAAGGAGTCACTGGGTACTAACTCACGCTCCTCAACGCAGGCTATTCAATTATTTTTTAAGTGTAATGATTCCATTATGTGCAATGTCTAGAAGAGACAAATCCACAGAGGCAGAAAGCAAGTTAATGGTTGTGAGAGGCTGAGGAAAGAGGGAAATGGAGAACAACTGCTAATGGATGAAGTGTTTCTTTGAGGGGGATGAAAACATTCTGGCATTATAGAGTGTAATGGATGCCCACACATGTGAATACAATATAAACCACTAATTTATACACCTGAAAATGATGAATGTTTTGGAAGACTATCCCATTTTAATAACTCTCAAGGGATCTGATATTTGCCTGTAATGTAAGACTTAAAATGCTTAGAGATACTGGATAGAATTAACCAAAAAGTTACACAAAACTCAAACCTTAGTCCCAGGGTAAGCTATCTTCCCTCATAAACTTTCTTTATTAGCACTAATTGTGCTATATAGCAACTTGTTTCTATGACTGCCTCTCTTGCTGTATTGTGAGTTTCCCAAGGGTGAAGCAACTGTTTTGTTAACTTTATTTACCAGTGCTTAGCACATGTTTTTGGTGCATAGTAATTCTTTATTTTTAACATTTTTTATTTTTAATTTTTAAAGAGTTTTATTTGTTATTTTCAGAGAGAGGGGAAGGGAGATGACAGAGAAGGATAGAGACATCAATGTAAAGTTGCCTTTCACTTGTCTACAGCTTTGGACCTGGTTGGAGACCTGGATTGCAACCTGGTTATATGCCCTGGCTAGGACTCAAACCAGCGACTGTTGGGTTTGCAGGCTGGCGCTTTTCCACTGCGCTACCAGCCAGGGGTAATTCTTAAAAATAAAAAAATATGACCACGTTTTCCTCTTCAAGGCCTGCTCAAGACCCTTCATGATTTGACCTTCAGCTTTATTGGTCAAATTCCTAGAAAAGCCTTGGCTGGTATGGCTCAGTGGATTGAGTGCCAGCCTGCAGACCAGGTTGCTGGCTTGATTCCCAGTCAGGGCACATGCCTGGGTTGTGAGCTAAGTCCCTGGTTGGGGGTTTGTAGCAGCCAGTCAATTGATGTTTCTCTCACACGTCAATGTTTTTCTCCCTATCTCCTCTCTCTAAAAATAAATGAAATATTAAAAAATTCCTAAAAATATATATCTAAAACAAAATAAAAAAGATTAAAAAACCTAAATACTCTATAACCAAAGAAGAAACTTAATCGATAGTAAAATATTTCCCGCAAAGTAAATGACAGGGTCAGATGATTCCACTGATGAGTTCCATCAAACTCTCAAAGACCAAGAATTTCAACCTCAACTTCTTTCAGAGAATAGGAGAGGGAATATTGCTCAATTAATTTTACTAGGTTAGCATAACCTTTGATATAAAAATCAGACAAGAGTATTATAAGAATAAAAATCATAGGATAATCTCATTCATGAACTTAGATGTAAAAGTCTGAAACAAAATATAAGCAAATTGGAAACAGTGATATATAAAAAGAATTATGAAAGAAATAAAACAGTGCAGATGATATGACTGTGTACATAGAAAATATAAAATAATTTAGTTTATCTCCCTCAAAACATCTCCTCACATTTTATTAAATTTTATTCTTAGAGATTTGCTAATTTTAGTATTAATTACATGACATCTTTTTAAATTTCATTTTTAGTTTGTTGTTAATGTCTAGAAATATAATTGATTTCTGTATGTTGATTTCGTATTTAACAACCCTGCTGCAACCTTACTAATTATAATTTGTCTGTAGATCCTTTTGGATATTTTTTAAAAAAGATTTTATTAGTATTTTTAGAGAGAGGGGTAGGGAGAGAGGCAGAGAGGGAGACAGATATCAATGTATTGTTGCCTTTCACCTGCCTCCAGCTATAGACCTGGCTGGAGACCTGGCTTGCAACCTGGTTATGTGCCCTGACTGGGGAATCAAACCAGTGACCTTTGGGTTCACAGGCCGGCATCTTATCCACTGTACCACCAGCCAGGTCCTTTTGGATATTTTTCGTTCACTATCATCACAATCATATAATCTGTGAACAATGACATGTATAAGGTACATGCACAAAGTCAGATCAGATGATAGCAGTGGAAAGACTATTCGTAATAGTCTTGTTCACAATTACTTCAAACTGCAAACAATACATATGCTAATCAACACTAGAATGGCTAAATTGTGGTATATTTACACATACAACAATAAAATGAGTAAACTAGAGTTACATACAACAACATGGATGATTCTAAGAAATGATATTGAATAACAGAAGCAAGACATAAAGAATACATATAGTATGATTCCATCCACATAGATTTAAAAAAATAAGCAAAATAACTATTGTTTAGAAATATGTACATAATGGTAAAACTATTTTTAAAAAGCAAGGAAGCCCTGGCTTGTGGCACAGTGGATAAGGCACTGGCCTGTGAACCCCAAGGATGCTGGCTCCATTCCCATCCAGGGCACATAACCAGGTTGCAAGCCAGGTCTCCAGCCAGGTCTGTAGCTGGAGGCAGGTGAAAGGCAAACATATATTAATGTCTCTCTTCCTTTCTGCCTCTTTACCTTCCTCTATCTCTAAAAATAATAGAGAAATAAATAAATGGAAAGCAAGGAAATTATTGTAAAAAAAAAACTAGAATAGTGGTTTTCTCTAGAAAGGAAGGAGGTATTATGATTAGAAGGGACAAAAGAGGAGGTTATAGGTTATAGAAATGTTCTATTTCTTGGTCTTTATTATGGTTACATGGGTGCTCACTTCATAATTATTAAACTATGTCTATGTTTTATTAAATACTTATATTCATGTTATATTTAACAATAAAATGATTTTAAAAAGAACATTAAGACAAACATAAAAGATTTTTTAATATTAAAAAAAAAAAAGTCACAGTGGATAAGGTGCTGGCCTGTGAATCCAAAAAAGGCTGGTTCCATTCCCCAACCAGGGCACATAACCAGGTTGCAAGCCAGGTCTCCAGCCAGGTCCGTAGCTGGAGGCAGGTGAGAGGCAGCCATACATTGATGCTTCTCTCCCTCTCTTCCTCCCTCCCTGCCCTTCTCTCTAAAAATATTGAATAAAACCTTTAAACAATAAAATAATTAAAGGTTACAAAAAAAAAAAAAAGTCCCCACCTCTGGGAACTAAAATAATTTTACATAATTGTTTTATAGGTAAAGAATGCAAGAAAAATAAAAGCTTTTAAAAAATTCCTCCTGGGCCCAATACAAAGATATTTATGATAATTTTCAGATACATTTTAGAATTTAGGATCTTTAAAAAGGATCTCAGAGCATATAAATAAGTGTGTTCCTCAAAATAAACTTATGAAGTTATTCTCTTTCAAACTTTCCTTTTTGGAAAGTGGAAGTTACCATATGTTCATTCAATATTTTTTTATTGAGCCCCAGTTATATGCTGGGAAAAATGAACAAATGAATGGATAAATGTTCTAAAGTGTTGAAAGTAATCTTGAATCAGAAATTCAAGTCCATGACTAAAGTATTTGCCAAAGAAGGCACATATCATAAATATATTTTAACTGTACTTTTAAAATTAAGTGCATGGAACCAATATAATGCTGAATTTGAGGCTGACAGACAGGTAGGCTTATGTAAGACAAACAGGCACTCAGACAGAGGCCTTATTTAATATAGAATGAGCTTCTATTCTTCCTGCCTATCTTCCTTCTGAAACTCTTCTGAAACTCTTGCCACTTCAGAGTATAGGCAGTTCTAACTTTTCATGGTTCCAGTATATATACAAGTCTCAAATAAAATACAGTTTAGTTAAATAACACCAGTACCTCTCAACAAGGTTAAATTTTCAGTTACCATAGAATACTGTAAGTAATCACACAAAATACAAATCATAGCTAGTTCTTCAGTCCACAAATCACTACATAAATAACAGATACACATTATGATCAATGATCAGTTATGTCATTTCTTTCAAAGTTTGTCCAGTGACTAGTCATTGCAAATCTCTTAGTTTAAGTACAGATAGCAAAGTGTATATATAGTTGTTTTACTTCCTGTCTCCTAGTGATAAACCCACAGGACACTTTATAAAAATAGATCACTAAGAGAGGGAATTGGCCAGCAAAGATAAAAGTGTAGCAAAGGAACAATCAGTGATATAATAGTGAAAGTTGAGTCAAACATAAATGTAGTTATAAAAGAAAGAGTTGTGAGAATATTGACAACAACATCATTTGATAGTTTAGATCAATAGCCAGAGGAACTTAGTGAAGGTGAACTTCACAAAAAAAGTGGTTATGAAAAAAGGATGTCCCAGACAAAATGCCACTGGCAAAACAAACAAACAAAATAAAACAACCCTCCCCACCAAGCTAAAGAAGAGGGACTCTGAGATATTTTACAAAATTTAAAGCACAAAGGATAGAATGTTGGAAGCTGAGTCAAACTTAGGAGTATAACAATTTGCTAAGGCATAGAAAAAAATGCTTGCTCCATCATAAGTTGTGCCTTAAGAAAAAGACAAGCCCAAGCACAATTCAAATTACTATTGAAAAATTTTATGAAGAAAAAAAAACACTTTAATTCTCAGTGTTTCTAATGTTTAAAATCACAGTGTATTAAATAGATACTAGTTTTATTGTTTTTCCTTTCCATGTGCACTTACAACTGACAATAAGAAAGCTTTTAACATTTGCCAATAATTTCGAGAGGTCCTGGAATAAATGTAATTTTTCTCATTGATTATTAAGATCACTTTGAACAGCTTCAGCTTGCACAGTCATTTTATATTCCACACTGTGTGCAATTCCAAGACAGTGCTTTAAATGAGGTAAGAGGCAGCTTTCTCCCTTATATCTTCAAACATGATCAATTAATGCATCTGATGCGTCTGGACATAGAACTAAGCAGCATCTGACTATTTCTAACCATATACTATACTCTCTGCTTTTGCCAAGAACACCCACCTACTGGTATCCCCCTGCAAACAGGCTAAACCTGGAACTGGGCCCCGAACCACCAAAAGCCATCAACTTACTCCCTTGCTAAAATCCCTTCAATGGTTTCCAGTTGCACTTGGGACAAAATCCAAAATCCTTACTCTGGCTCCGAAATTCTGTGCTGTGTCTCCTTTTCAACTCTCCATCCTCCTGCCGCGCCATCCCTGCCGAACCCTTTCCCACACTGCCCACCCCTGGGGCGCCTTTCAAGTCTGCAAGTTGTGGGCCTCTCACCGTGGTTCCACTGTCGCTCTCTTCTGAACATCCCTCTCCTTAATCCTACTCATCCTGTAGGTAACAGAAGGTCTTAATAGGTAGGGCCCCTTTACATGTCCTCGTAAAAGCACCTAGACTATGCTTTGATAGACTTTAGGACACTTTACGTATGATACATAATGTCGCGGTTCTCCCTCCTACAAAGCTTAATGAAAACTTTCGTGGATCCTGAGCACTTTTGTCTTCGTGGGCCCCCTCTTCATTAAACATATAAATATCGTATAGAAATTAATTGATTTTTGCGGTGCCCTAGCAATTTCACTTGTTTTCCGACCTAAGAATAAATAAAAGCATTTCCTTTGATCCTTTCATGGTTTTTTTCTAACCTTCCAAGAAGTTAGAACTTTTTCGTGGGCCCCTCAAAAATCGTGGGTCATGGGAGAGGTGCCCACCGCAAGGGACGCTAAGGTGACCGGGTCCCCAGGCTTGAGAGAGCCCTCCGGGGAAGTCAAGGCGTCCTCCTGTCCTGCCCTCAGAAACGTGTGCCAGGGCTGAGCCGACCCGCGAGGGACCGTGGCCTCTGGGCACTAGGTCCGCCCGGGGCCTGAACCGCCAGCACCCGCCTGGGCAAGGGCGCGAGCCGGCCGAAGTTCAGCCTTCCAGGTGGCTTCTTCCGTTCCGCTCCTGTTTGCTCCCCAGGCTCGCCTTAGCTCACCTGCTGCAGCCTCCGCGTGAGGAGAAGCGCCCTCGAGGCGAGGCAGAGAATCCAATACCTGGTGCTGCGGCTCCTCGCGCGCGCGCGCGCGCGCGCGCGCGCGCGCGCGCCTGCGCAGCGGAAGGCGCCCCCTTCAGGCTGGCGGCGCTGCTCACAGTGCCACGCGGCCGGTTCCCCTCAGGCTGCGCCTCCGGAGCCGGTCTCCACACCCCCGGTTGCCGGGAGCGCAGCTCTTCTTTGGCCTTCGGTAGGGTTTTGGATCTCTGTGGAGAATATCATGTTAAACTTGACCGTCTTCTCAGCAACCCCCCCACCCCACCCGAAGCATTCCAGTGGCACCCCTATCGTGTTCTCGGCGTTAACCTTTCTCTTCTACGTCGTCCATTCATTCATTCACTCATTACTGAGTCAGTCTGTTTTATTCTATAAATATTTGTTGAGGGCACACTGTGCGCCAGCCACGGTGCTGGGACTGGGGCACAGAGGACACACAGCGACGGTTCCTGCCCTCGTAGGAGTTAGGGTCTTTGAAGTCTTTTCAAACCACCACAATTCCGTGAGGGTCGCCCCTCTATTCTCATATTCATATTCATTTTCATTTACTTGCTGTCGATTCCTATAGTCCCTTTGACAAAATCCAGCTGGAATAGAAGTGTCCTGGTCTTCCTCCAACTCTAGCGGGTTAAATGGGATTTTTTCTCTGCATTAGCCTACACGTAGGAGAGAAAAAGATAATGCTAGCACCAAATCATAAAGGGACAAGCACATTCTCCTGTTTTCCCCTTTATTATTGTCTTCCCCCCACCTTACCTGCCTCAGTTCATTGCCAGAGATACAGGTTGGGGGAGGGGAAGTCAATTTAACAATGAGTAATTCAGGACATCATAGAACAACTAGGAAAGGAATCACCAGCCTATGTTCTAGTCCTGTTAACTCGCTTTTGCTCATCTCAGCTGCTCCTTCGAGTAAAACCAAAAACATTTAACCCATGTGTCTCAGGTGTAGGAATCTGATGTCCAATACAATTCCTCTGTTTCTCAACAGGTCTTTTACATAGTCCAAATTAGCCTCCCTGACTCTAATCTCTAGATTATATTTTACACTGATGTTAGAATTAGCCTTGTAAAAATATATTTGGTCATGTCATTTTTTGGTTTAAAAACTGTGCTTCCTTTTTGGTTACAATATCTATTATAAGTGATCCCACCTACTTTATTAGGCTCAACTCCAACAATATATTGACTTAATTTCAAACCAGAATACCCACTGCTTCCACCTACAATAATTTTCTCTCTGTTCTCTCTATACATTGCTTTATCCATCGGGAGTAGCATTGGTTTTTTTCAATGTGCTAAGGATTATGTCAAACTTTGGGGACTATGACATGATTTCCTAAAGACCCCACTAAACTCTGAGGGTGATAAACTATGATTGCCAAGAGAGGCACTTACAGACTTTCAACCACAAGGAGGATAACTGACCAAGGGCATCAGCTGCTACCTTAGAATTCACTGCCATGTTTGCAGAGAGATCACAGTTTCCCCAGGCTGCTCCCATCCGATGGCTGAATGTGGTGGAGCCAATGGCAGGCTTGATGCCTGGAGGCACAGGACTCCCATAATGGATAACTTTGGCTCAGTGATTCCTTGTCAGCTTTGTTGGACTCTCACAGTCTAGGATGTTTCCTTCCCTCTCTCTCTTCTTCACTTGGGGTCAGGCTTGCATCACATTTGTTTGCTCTCAGAGACTCTCCTGCCTCCTTCCCCATTTTCTCTCATGGGTAATTCACGTACGAAAATCTTTGTATGTTTAATCTCGTCTTGGTGTCTGCTTCTTGGAGGAGCCAGACTAACATGAATATTTTAACAAACAATTCCAGACAATGTAATAGGCACAAATAAAGGCATTAAACAAATATCCACCAAATATTTGCTGATTGAAAGGCACTGTGCTAGGCTCTGACAATACAGTCACCCCTGCCTTCCTGGGGCTTAACTTCTGTCAAGGGTAGACAGGTGCTTAGGCAATAACAATGTGGTGTGATATATGCTACAGGAGGGGAAGTGCAAGGTTATGGGAGCACACAGGAAAGAACAAACTTGTAGGATTGGAGTATGCTTCCTAGAGAAAGGTATTATCACCCTGAGCCAAATCAGCAGAGTGAATAGGAGTTAGCCAAGCAAGGGGCATGGAGAGCTTTCTATATAGAGGGAATTCTGATGGAATGAACGAACTCAACTAGTCCAGATGATTAATACATGGAAGAGGTAGGGCAAGAGGCCAGAACATGTGAAGTTTTATGAACTGTATTAAGGATTTTGGATTTTATCCCATAGCAAAAGTGGGGTGGGGAGATGGACTAAAGTGTTTTAAGCAGAAGAGTGATATGATCTGATTAGTGTACTGGAGAGAACAGTTTATCTGTCCTAAGTGGAATGGATTGGAGGCTGAAGTTAGGGTGATGATGGATGGGGATGGAGACAAGTCTGGACTAGGAAAGAGATGATGGTGGCTTGAATTAGGGTGCTGGTAGGGGGATGAAGAGATGTGGTGGAGATATTTAGGAGTTAAAATTCATAGGACTTGGTTATCTACTGGATTGATTAGGAAGATTGATTAGGAAGGAATGATAGAGCCTTGAAGATAGTAGGAATTTAATGAATATTTGTTGAATAAATGAATGCAATCTTTCTGGCTTGTACAGCTGGAAAGATACCAGTATTATATACAGAAATAGAAAACTGGGTAACCCAGTTACCCAGGCTGGTGTGGGGATGAAGATGACAGTTTAGTTTTAGACATGTTGAAATCAAGGTGCCTAAGGGACACAGAATGGAGATGTTCAATAGGCAATTGAATATGTGTCAGAACCTGAAGAGAGAAATATGGACCTGAGTTCTAAATTTAGAAAAAGATATTAATTAAATTGGTATAAATGAGATTGCCTAGGGCTGTGATTTTTTTTTTTTTCAAAGCAGGCATCTTAATCCATTAATAGGTATTAAAATCAATTTAGTGGGTGGCAACCAGCTTTTTAAAAAGTTAAATAGAATAAAATGTAATACAATAGAAAATATCAAGGTTTAGCTCCCGAGGTAAAGATAATATAAGTGTGACTTTGTGAAAAGTTTACTAGCAGTCCTCGCATGACACCTCCTGCCCAATTCGGAGGAAGAACTCCCTCCTACACCTGGGTCTAGCTCCGCCTCTACTTCGGCTGGGCATCTCATCTCTTTAGCCCAGAGCTCCACTCAACACCGATTGGCTGGAGGAGAAAAATCCGCACGGCCATTGGTTCCTCTTGAAAGGGCGGAGCCAGGTTGTGTTTCCTCTGCCAACTGAAGGCCGAGCCTGTGCAAGCAGAAACGTGTGGGAACAAGGCCCCCACTCCGGGCCTTGAGCTGAAGCAGTTGAGTGCGCCCCACCCTGCAGCCAGGCGGAGCCAAAGATGCTGGCCTCTGGGGTGCGGTCCTGCCCCGGCCCCGGGCTGTCTCCCAGCTCGCCTTTCCTGCTGCTGTTGCTGTTGGCAGTGCTGAGCGGCCAGGTGTCCACCGGCGTCCCCCGCTCTGTGCCCAGGACATCGCTTTCCATCTCCGGTAAGGCGAAGGCGCCCTCGCCCTCAGCCCTACGCGCCGCACCCAGGCCCCGCCCGCTGGTGCCTACACCCACCTGCTCTCCAGACCCGGGCGATGTCCTCAGGGCGATGCGCGGCGCGTGGCGCGGTGCACCTCCGCCCGAATCCAGGCAGGACGCCCACGCGGGGCTGCTGCACCACATCCCTGGCCGAGCCTTGCTCCTCGGCTCCCTTGACCCACCTTGGCGGCTCCCGAGGCCCCTTATTTGCAGGACTCTGGGAGCATTAAGCCCATTGAGGCCTTGGGAGGGGATGGGAGTTGCCCAAGGCTATCCATTTAGAAGTTCGCTCTCCCTTGTCACCCTCCAACCATCTCAGCATTTTCATCTGCCCATTTCTTAGATTCATTTCCATATCATGAGGTTTGTCCCCCCGACCCCTTTTACCCTGCTCATAGCCCTAATCTTCTCTAACCTACTTTCCAGTCCTCTCACATTTGTCACCAACTCCCATTCTCCCATTATAGGATCAATCCATCATAACCCTAACTTCTTAACATTACCTGCTCTCTCTACCCATTCCCTATATTGAATTTTGGGAAACGATTGAATGAGTTGACTTAAAATTCTGTTTACACAATTTTTAAAGTCTTCAGAAAGAAAAAAGGAGGAGGAAGATATGGTCCTTTCAAAAGATGTTAAAGAACCCTGGCTGGTGTGGCTCAGTAGATTGGCGCTGGCCTGCGAACACAAAGGTCACTGGTTCAATTCCCCAGTCAGGGCACATAACCAGGTTGCAAGCCAGGTCTCCAGCCAGGTCCTTAGCGGGAGGCAGGTGAGAGGTAACCATACATTGATGCTTCTCTTCCTTTCTTCCTCCCTCCCTGCTCTTCTCTCTGAAAATAATAGTATCTTAAAAAGAAAAAGAAAAAAAAAAAAAAAGGATATCAAAAAAGCCAGGGGATGCTACAAGGTTAAAAGTAGTCATTGGAGTAACTTAGACTTTAAAGGCTCTGCAGAGGTGGGCATGGCTTTGGCTGTGGGTTTAGCTTTCATCTCAGTGGATATTGAGTGTTAGCACTTTGGGGAGACAGATTCAGTGAAGCTGCGAATACAACCTGTTGGCAGAATCTCACAGCTGGTGATAGTAATTTAGAATCTAAACTTTAGACCAATAACATATAGGGATGTTTTGAATCTAGAAGATAACATGTGGTCAGAGCCTGGGGTTTCAATTTGTGCTGAAGCAATAGTCCTTACATAGAGTTGAGGTTGCCAGGCTGGGTTGAAGTCCAGGAATCCAGAGAAGTCTAGATGACAAGTTCTGAAGTAGAACTGGGAATACGAAGGGGGGTGGTGGTCGTGGTGGAACTAGAGCTTATTTTAAGCGTGAGAGGTACTGCACAGTTATGAATATGGGTGTGGGAAGATGGGTGGGTCTCCATCCATCAGCAAATCTGGGAATAAATGGCTGTTGGCCATTCTGTCAGTCCCTTGAGGGTAGCTGAGTAGATGAAGCAGGTAGAATAGAGCTGTATTGGTACAGGGCTAGGATCCCCAGAGCCAGACATAGAGCTAAGAAGGTAAATTATGCTTATTTGTTATAATATTTGAATAGATAAGAGTTTTGAATGCTGATGTGAGATTTATATTTGTCCAAAACAGAACTCATACTTAAGGAAGAAAGAAATAAACCACTTGTGAAATATGTGGTATGTGTCAGATGCTTTCACATATGTTATCTCATTTAATTCTCTCAACAACCCTGGATGGGGTATTTATAGATGAGGAAAGTGATACCTATAGAGGGCAAGTAACTTGCTCAAGATCATAGAGCTGGTAAGTGAAAGAGCCAAATTTCATCTCAGGCAATTCATTTTCAAAGCATACACTGTTGCCCACTTCACTTCCTACCTCTTCGGATGGAATTGGGGTGGGGGGAGATCAGGGGTTGTGGGGAGAGAGAGGAGATAGTTTTCTAATGTGTTAGTGAAAAGTTTCAAGCATTTCCCTTTTAAGTGAAAATAAGTTATTAAGTAATGATTTTAAAAAAATAGAAATTTAGAAAGTATTTGTATCTTCTACAGGTGTTTTCAAATTGTATGTCATGTAGCTATGAATAGAAATTACAGACTTAGGGATGGATGTAATACAACAACAATAAAATTAAAAGAAAAAAAAGAAAAAAAGAAATTACAGACTTAATATTTATGCTTGTTGTTTTTAAAAAAGATTTTATTTATTTTTAGAGAGAGGGGAAGGGAAGGAGATAGAGAGGGAGGGAAACATCAATGTGTGGCTACCAACTGGCGACCTAGCCTGCAACCCAGCCATGTGCCTTGACTGGGAATTGAACCAGCAACCCTTTGGTTTGAAGGCTGGCACTCAATCCACTGAGCCACAGCAGCTGAGGCTATGCTGTTATTTAAAAAAAAATGTTTTTTTATTTTTAAAGATTTTATTTATTATTACTTTTAGAGAGAGGGGTGGGGAGAGAGGCAGAGAGAAGGAGAAAGAGAGAGACATCAATGTATGGTTGTCTTTCACCTGCCTCCAGCTAGGGACCTGGCTGGGGACCTGGCTTGCAACGTGATTAAGTGCCCTGACTGGGGAATTGAACCAGCGACCTTTGTGTTCGCAGGCCAGCACCTTATCTATTTATGCTGTTATTTTAATAAAGTGTTTATTTTTATGGAAAAAGCATACTTGGCTGGATTGTGTGCTAAATATTCTGGCTTCATTGGTTATCTATCTTTGGTAAAGTTAGGTGGCCTGTGAGGCTCTGTTGTTTTCCCCTAATGGATGCTAAATAAATGGTATTTGGATAAAAACAAAAATTGACCTCTTTGGCTTTGCCCTTGTGGACCCAACCCTTATAAAGCAATGGCTGATAATCACTTTTCCCTCTCTCTCTTTCTGCCAGAGGCTGACGCCTATCTCACCCGGTTCACTGTCCCTCAGACATACAATTACTCTGTTCTCCTTGTGGATCCTGCTACCCGTACACTTTATGTTGGAGCCCGGGACACCATCTTCGCTTTATCTTTGCCCTTCTCAGGGGAGAGACCCAGAAGGGTGAGAGCTGAGAGTGGTAAAGACCCCAGAGCATGTGATTAGGTTCATGGTTTTATGGGATATGGCAGGGAGAGGTGTGGTCGTAGGAGGGGAAGTGTTGGTGAAAATGAATAAGGAGAGGTCATCAATTACATTATCTCAGCTAAGAATGATTGGGGGAGGCTATGAGGGACATTCATGATGATGGGAGGAGGCCACAATGACCCTAGTCTTAGGTGACAGTGGGCAGAGGAATCATTAGAATCACATTACTCTAATTTAGTAGCTTTCCAACCTTTTTTGACCACCTCTTAGTAAGAACTATATGGTACATTTTGATCCTGTACACAAAGTGTGTACTGAAAGAAAACTTCCTTGAACTAATATCTACTCTCCAATATGTGATACATTCAGATATATTTTGTTAAAAATAATATTGATCATGACTTCATAATTGATTTCATTAATCAATAGGTGGAGACTTCTGGTTTTAAAAGCACTGCTTGGGGGTGGGGGTGTCTCTTTAGTTCCTAAATCAATGGAGGTTGTGGAACTGTGTTACCTATCCTGACTTGGGAGGAGTTGGGAGAGAATCTGGGGGAAATGGTCTTTCCTTCTTTCTTAGATTGACTGGATAGTGCCTGAGGCCCACAGACAGAACTGTAGGAAGAAAGGCAAGAAGGAGGTAGGTGTGGATCTGGGCCCTGTCCTGAGTGTCAGTTAAGACCTTGGCCTGGCCCTGACTGTGTCAGTCCCCGGCAGTCTTGCCATCCCAATGGGCCTAGGCAGGAACTCTAACACCATATCATCACCCATCATTTCTGATTGCAGAGCTACATCTAACTAGCCTGATACTACCCTACCTTTCCTTGTACCTGCTGCTTCTGATTCTCTCTAACCATCTCTGACCCCCAGGGTGAATGTCACAATTTTGTCCAGATTCTCGCCATTGCCAATGCCTCTCACCTCCTCACTTGTGGCACCTTCGCTTTTGATCCGAAGTGCGGGGTCATTGTGAGTGACAGGGGTGGGAGGATGGGAAGGGTCTTCTGTGAGTGATCATGGTGGGGGGCATGCTTAAGGCAACCCTTGTGCATGATAAGCATTGGGGTGAGGGATGTCCTTGCAGGGTGGAGCCTTTATCTACCACTGAAGTGGGGTATGAAAGGGTAGGGAAGGTGGTCGCCTGTAGAAGGTAAGTTATACAACATGTAAAGAGAGACAAAGTGAGATGGTGAAGGAAGTCAGGGATGCTGGCTGGGGAGAGTAGAAATCCAGGAGAGACTTCAGAGACTAATAACACATATTTCCCTTGTCCTAGGTATGCATTGATCAGGCAGCCTGGGTCCATTTCTTTCTTTCTTTCTTCCTGAGTCCATTTTGTAATCAGTCCAGTCCATGCCTATTTCTTCCTCCTATGGCATGTGACTCTCAACACCTTTTTCCACCTCCACTGCCAACTTCATCCTATGCGGGCTGTGATTTGCTGCTCTCATGAGCTTCTGAGGCACCTGCTGGCATCATACTCTGGATCTTGCCTTCAAGGTGGCCACTCTGTTGACCATGTTTTCTTCTAGGTCCTGTTCATTGCTCACACCCAGGCAGGCCTGGGAGACAGATACCCCTAATCACAGCTAGGTTAGTTATGGTGACAAAAGTGCCTGGGACTGGTGACATATCAAAAAGGGTCTTACTGTTTTTTAACCCTCATCTTCTCCCATCAGTTATCCAGTAGTCAGTCATTAGTCCTTTGATAGCACACATTTGTGACAAAGCTCTGCAATCAGTTGAAAGCTTCACACGTCCTTTGCATCTAATGGCTTCCCTTCCTGCTTCATATAGCAATAGGAGGGAGTGCAATGACTCCCTTTCTGGACTCTGATCTTTAAACGTCGACCTTGACCCTTCTGCAGTCTTCAATAATCCTCAATAATCTGGCTGGTGTGTATCTCCAAACCTCTCTTTGTTAAAGACCATCCTCATATCTCTGGCTTAGACTGCAATAATTGTGTATGCTTGATATACAGTCAGTCTCTCTGGACTGCCCTTGGGTTTAGATGGGTTTATGTTATGCCCTTTTCATAATGTGGGATAGACACCATGCTGGGTGTGGATAGCTCCCTCATCCTGTCATCCTGGGAAGGTTTAGGCCAGGGTGGTATTGAAAATCTATGTATGTGCTCTATTAGGTATATATATAGGTAATATTGAATATTTAGTTTCCCTATAGCCCTTACAAAGCTCACAAAGTAGTTGTAGAACTGTCTTTGCCACATTTGTTCTATTGTAGTCTGCGCAGGCTAGGGAGCCCATGGGTATGAAGATCAGAACCATCCATGGCTTATAGATATTAGAGTCACTCCAAGTTAGTTTTCCAGGGTCTTCTATTCTTCCTTGGCTCTCTGAGGTGGGACCCTCATGGTTGTTAGGTAACCAAACAGGAAATATTCTGGGCATACCTGTTGGGATTGGTGGAACTTGGACCCTTGTCCACCCTCAAAGAACATCAACACCAAGAGTGAAACCTTTGTGTTTTGCACTCCCACAACTTTCAGCTCTTCCTCTCAACCCTCCTATCTAGCAGGCTCATGAACTGAAGGACTATCCTTTAGTCAAGGCTTGTTTATAGCAGGAAGATCAGCTGTGTTAAACCTTTAAGTCACATACTGAGATTGCTTTCTAGACTTACTGAATGTTCCCCTCTGCCTTTTCCTGTTTGCCTTATCCTGCTATCTGGCAATGCCCATCTGCTTGAGCAAGTTCTTGCAACTTGCTCAGAGTTGACTGCTTGATGAAATGAAGGTTCTTACAAAAGGAACTTCAAGCACTGGACCTATCAGTTCCAATGATGTGAGTGCTGCTGTTCAGTGACAGCTGATCACTGATGATATTGGAGGAAAATGTTTTAATTTTTTTTGAGGGAACTCCATTAGTTAAAAGAGAAAAATGTTAAGACTTAAAATGGCAAGATTACACATTCAATTGAGTATCTACTCTGGCCCAGGCTTGGTGCTGAGTACTTTACATTCATAACTGGGTTTATTTCCCATCACCACATCATAATATTTAGGTATTATTTCTTGTCACTTTACAGGCAATGAAATGAAAGTTCAGAAAAGTTAGGTCCATATCGAAAGCTGTATAGCTAGCAGAGGCAGAGCCAAGAGCCAAGTCCAGTTTTGCTAGCTCTGCTCCACTACCTTGCCCCCTTCAGTCCAACCTGCAACACAGAAGACCTTACCTGGCTTGAATTTCTTGTGACATTTGACCTGTTTCATGTAACAGGGATCATCTTCCCTATCCATCTCCCCGACCACCTGGAAAAGGTCCTTGGCCAAGATAGAAGGATTCCAACCCCACAGTTTAATGAGACCTTTCCTATCCCACTCTGGAGTTCAGCTGAGGGACTTGCCTTCACCACAACTGACACACTGATTGACACAATGATGATCCAGTGAAGAATCTCAACATTCAGAGAGACAACGTAGTAGAATGGTCTTACCTCTTTCAGACCCTAATAAATCTGCTTTGACTATATAGTTATAATAAGCTGCTTAGTTAATAGGCTCAGTTGTTCAAAGGCATAAACCTAGATAACATACTGATTCTAAGATCACTAGAATCACTAGGAAGAGGACTAGTTTGGCATGATGAGTTTTAAGGGGCTGATAAGCCATCTCCATAAGGAAGTCTAGCAGTCAAGTGCAAACATGGACTAGAGTTGGGAGACCTGAAACTTGTAGGGGTGGGGAGTGATGTGTGTAGTCTGGTTGGCAGTATAAAAGTAAATGAGATCTTTAAAGTACATATATGTGAAAAAGACTATGGATAGAGTTTTAGGATTCATCGTTAGGAACTAGAAAGAAGAGAAACAACCAAAGGAGATAGAGAAATAACAGTTAGACAGGAGGAAGGACTCCAGGAAGGTGAAGTTTCAAGAAAGTCAAGAAATAGAATATTTCAAGGAGGGGAGTGAGTCAAAAGTAGCAAAAAGTGATTAAAGATTAAAGAGAGTAAGAACTGAGAAAAGGCTTGTCTATTCATTCCTTGGTGAAATACAAGAGCGTAGTTTCAGGCATAGAGCTGGGGAAACATTAATTTTTTTTTCTAGGAATAACAGGTCATCCAGGTTTGGTTAGAAGAGGGTTTATTTTAAGAAGTATGAGAGAATAAGTAACTTGGGCTAAAGAGTTTCTACTGTAGGCAATGGTGAGCTATTTCCTCATTCTCTTGTTCAAAACTTATTCAGTGACATAGTCTAGGAACATTATTCTGAGGTGGATGGATATGTAGAGTAAATTGGGGATGAGGCTAGGCAGTGTGGCAGGAAGGAGATGAGAGGTGAGAAGGGCCACAGCATAGATTTTGACCCTTTCTCTAAAGTGCCCAATCATCCTGGAAATCTCTCACTGTACTGTCGTTTTCTCCTCAGGCTAGGATCCTCCCACTGCCACACAGGCATGGTGTTTAGTCCTCCATTCCAGAAAACTCTTTGACCCAGCATTTCCTTTTGGGGGACCTCAGATCACATCTGGTTTTAACAGGCCTTTTTCAGACTCTCTCCATAAAATAAATGCTTGCCAGTTACAGCAAATAGACAAGCAGTCACAGTTGGCCAGTAGTGTACTTATGCTTAGGGGACATACTTATATCTATGTACATTACTACTCCAATTGCAATCCATAGGCTCCAATGAACACTGTATGTCCATACTGGTTTGTGAGCCAGAGATAACCATGCCTAGCACTTCTATGCTGTAACTTTGATTCCTAATCAGCCACAGTTAATGTTCCTCATTGGTCCTAGGTTGAAATAATTCCTGATTTCCATTTTTAGATGTTATCTTGAAGCCTCTCTTAGTGCATGATGCTTAGCTAAGTAACTTCTGGCTGGCCCTTACACCTTTCGCCCCTTCCCAGATCACTCCTTCTAGAGTTCCTGGATGCGAAAGGCATTTACTTAGCAAATCCTCAAATTCTGATCTGAGCTGCAGGCCTTCACTGACTTTGCAGGTTCTCTTTCCCCTTTTCTGTATCCTTAACTCCAGTTCTGCCATTCATCCTTAGGGTGGGAGTAGGGAGAGGATGACCCTTTTCTTTGGACCCCTGGGCTTCATATGGTCCTATATCAATCAGTCTCTACTTTTCTTTACCCCTCCTAAGGGCATCAGACGTCAGCTGTGTTTCCTGGTCCCCCTTGTCCTGTAGCACATTCTCCAGCTGGTTGCAAATCCTACATTTCAGCAGCATTTCAGAGGAAAAATCAGCCTTTTAGCTAGCTTCTCAGTGTCATCTAGGCCCCCTCCTTCATCAGAGCATGTAGTTGTTGGGTACTAGGGGAGCCGAAGGACGAGGAATGAACTGATGAAACGAGGGATGGCAGAGATGGGAAATGCAGAAATGGGCAGGGGAATTAGGAGGAACAGATTGGGAATATGGGGATGGTAGCAGAGAATTGGGAATTGGGCTTTTCCTTTATCTGACCATCTTTGTAATTTTAATCATGAACCTCCCCATGACCCCTAAACCAATTGCCCCCTTCTGGTCTGTAGGCTATGTCCAGTTTCCAGCAGGTTGAAAGAATTGAGAGTGGCCGGGGGAAATGTCCTTTTGAGCCAGCTCAGCGATCAGCAGCTGTAATGGCTGGTGAGTGGGAGAGATGAGAATCTGTAACTTCCTGCTATATTTGCTTACCCCTCACCCTGCACCCCGCTGTTGGAATTTCTGTGTTCCTTCTTTCCTAGGAATGTCTGTTATTCCCATGTCTCTTTCCAGCCTTTCCTATTCTTTGAGAGCACTGTTTCTCTGGTTTCTCTCTAGAGAATGTGTTCTCTGCACCTTTAATGTGTTTCCTCTGTTAACCTTATCCTTTTTCTTTTTTATGAGGAATTTGCTACAATGCATATTGTAATACATTTAGAAAAAGTATAAAGAGCATATGGAATCTAGAAATGCACTGTTCAAAAGAACTTTGTGTGATGACGGAAATGTTCTGCATCTTGACTATCCTGTACAATAGCCACCAGCTACATGTAGCTATTGAGTCCTTGAGATGCGACTAATGTAGCTGAAGGAAAGAAGTTTAAATTGTATTTAATTTCAATTTAAATGTAAGTAGTCACATGTAAGTGGGCTATTAGCACAGGCCTAGAATATCAGAAAATCACCGTTAGATTTTAGGATATTTCTGTCTAGTCTTTTGTAATGTGTGTGTGCATGTACATAGACACGCACATATTTTGCTGGCCAGTCCTTTGTTGCTCAGAGGAGTCAGTAATGACTATCAATAAGTTTCTACTGTTATTTCTTTTGAACAAACTATACACAGTTGCTCAAGTGTTGAATGGTTCTATCACAGCTTATATCCAAACCTTTTCAGGAGAATGACTCCTTAATTTTTTGGTAGCCACAAAATGAATTGTTTGTGTGCCACATAGCCTGTAATTTAGGTTAGATGATGCCACGTGTACCCTTCAAATTCAGTGAGGGTCCAGCCATTTTCTTATCATAGTGTCAAATAAGCAGGTTATTAGAAATTTTATGTGTGTATATTATAAAACTTTTAACTATCATGCTACATAGATATAATTTTGAATTTTGTCATGTAACTTTATATTATATTCATTTCCTGTATAATTAAAAAATTCTTTATCAAGAGGATTTTATTTTATTTTGAAAAAGATTTTATTATTTTTCAGAGAGAGAAGGGGAGGAAGAGAGGAAGAGAGGGAGAGAAACATCAATGTATGGTTGCCTTTCTCCTACCTCCAGCTATAGACCTGGCTGGAGACCTGGCTTGCAACCTAGTTATGTTGCCCTGGCCAAGAATCAAACCAGTGACCTTTGGGTTCCCAGGCTGGCACCTTATTCACTGTGCCACCAGCCAGGGCTTCAAGAGGATTTTAAATGACATCGTGCTACTGCTTATCCTGTGAGCATACAGTCATTTAATTAAATAATTCTAAATCATTTACATAAATTAATTTTATTTAGTTTACTTCCAAGTTTTTGCTATTATACATTAACATTGTAATGAACATTTTTGTGCATAGGTTTTTGTCTTCATTTCAGATCGCCTTCTTAAGGTTTCTGGGAATAGATCACTATATCAAAGGGTGTGAATATTTTATGGCTCATTATCTATTGCTAATTGGGTTTTTAGAGAGAGTGGATCAATTCACACCCTAAATCAGCAGTGACTGAGAGTGTATTTTTTTTTAAAGGTTTTTATTATTTTTAGAGATAGGGGAAGAGAGGGAGAGAAACATCAAGCAGCCTTTCACCTGCTTCCAGCTACAGACCTGTCTGGAGACCTGGCTTGGAAACTGGAGAGTGTTTTTTTTTCCTCACATTAATTTCAACAGAATGTATTATTGTGATTTTAAAAGATCTTTGAGGCTAAAAATAGTACATGGCTTTAATCTATATGTCTTTGAATATTAGTAAAGTTTAACATTTTTCATGTTTTAGTACTATTTTTATTTCTCTTTTGAGAAATACTTTATAGGGCTATAATTTAAATTTTTCTTAGTCTGACATAAATGCCAGTATTTAGTTGGAGCTTTCAGTGTTGATCCATTATACCCTCTGTTTTGAAAATAGAAGAATAGAAAATAGTGCCAACCTTAGGGAAGAATTAGAACCAAAATTCCTAGTTAGGAGCTATAAAAATGTTCTTAAAGATAATAGAGGTATTTTGAACTAAACAGAGGTTTTAGTAATGAAAGTATTATTTGAGTATAATATTTATTAATACACTATAATAAAATAATATATTTTAAATTATAAAAATTACAATGTGCATTGTAGAAAATTGAGGAACATTGAGGAAGAAAGTGAAAGTTTTATTTGCAATTCAATCATTACCAGGTAACTACTATTGTTATTTTAGAGTATTTTTTCTGTTTGTCTCTATGTGTATTTATAACAAATTGGAATTATTATGCATATTTTACTAACCATTTTATCATCATAGAAATTGCTTAATTATTCAGAACATGATTTTTAATTTCACATACTATTCCATCATATTAATATAATACAATTTAATTATTCCCATAAAATTATATGTTCCGATTTTTAAATTATTACTTTTATGAATAATGTAGAAGAAATCTTCTTACATAAATTTTTTACATAAATGTAATTAATTGCATGTGAGTCAATCCAAAAAATAGACTTGCTGGGTCAACGGGTGCAAAGATTATTATGGTGCTTGATAGCTTTGTCTAAATTTCCCTCCAGCTAGTCCCACCAACAGTGGTGAGAGGGCCTGCTTCATTGCATTCTTGTCAGTCCCAAGTGACATATGTAATGAACCTATAAACAGTGACCTCCAAAATCCAATTTGATATATTTTTCATTTGTATCTTTATTAGTGAAATGGAACACCTTTTCATGTGTTTATTGGTACTTGCATTTATTTTGGGAAAAACCTCTGAAATCTTGTCTTCAAACATGACATTTATCTGTACTACACTTAGATAGGATCAACAAAATGATCTTAGTGTCTCTATTTGCTCTATTCAGATTCAGAAATATTGTAAAATATTTTGACAGTAATGTTCATGTTAGCCTAAAAACATTGGCAGTTTCTTCACAGCCTCCTTTGTGGGGTCTTTGCTGCTCATCTTCATAAATGTTGAGGCCCTTTAGACTTCCACCCAAGATCTTCTCTTCTTGTTTTATGTGGGTATGACCTTAATCAGCCCTGTGGATTCTGTTTTTACTGTTCTGTTATCTCCCAAGTCTGATATCTTCCTAAGTTTCCAAAACCAGCTCTGGATTCTGTTTCTACTGCATTCTGATACCTCATAGACGTTATCTAGAGCTATTGACCACACACCTAGCTGCCTGCCTTCCAGATCTCCTCAGAATGTGGGTGTCCCATAGGAATCCCAAAATCAGCATGTCCCAAAGTGAGCTCATCATCTTTATTCATTTCCCCTAAACCTGCTCCTCCATCAGTGTCCCTTCCTCTGAGAGCATATTCACCCAGGTACCTAAGTTAGAGACAGCAGTCAGTCATCTGTGGTCCTTCCTATCACATCCTATAAGAAAATCCTCATCAAAAAGAGCAGAGGGAGGGAACTTTTATTCTTTCTCTTTGGAACCTGTGCCATGTTTTCATCATCTCCTTTTGGTCTCATTGTATCTTGTGATTACTGCATCTGCCAAGGAGCACTGCAGATGTTCCAGATGCATGGGTGCTGCCAGCATTTTGGGTCCAGGCCTACCTCTTTAAATCCTGGTGCATCTGCCCGAAGACGAGCACTCACACACTGGAACAAGATAGTTACAGGGTCAACAGAGGAAAGGTAAATGCTGCATCTCTGTCTAACGAATGAATGGTAATTCCTATTGTAAACCTTTAAAGGTGAGCATTTTGCTAAGAAAGTGAAAAATGTGAAGCCCCAGAGTATTGAAGTATTTATTGCCATGACACTTCCCTCTAACACATCTTGGAAGCCTGTGCTAACTTGCTTTATGTTGGGCAGATAGGAATTAACTTCTGCAAATAATTGTCATTTTCCCTCTTTTTCAGCTTCCAATCTTTGGGGTTTATTTTTGTATTATCAAAATGAAAATATCTTGATTTCGGGGGTTATAAAATGAAAAGATGCTAACTACAAAAACCATTCAGCGAATATATAAAGTACAAAGGAGAAAATAAAAATCACTTGTAATGTCATTAGTCAGAAGCAAAGCTCATTAACACTGTAGAGTTGTAGCTCCTTCAACAGTCTTTTCTATGCTGATATGTATACCTATTTTTAAAAATCAGGTTGAATTGTACCCAGTGTTTTGTTCTAATCAGTTTATTCACTGAATTCAACACTGGGCATCTTTCTCTTTTATATATCACCTTTTACCAATGGCAAATATATATTTTAAAGTCTACTGACTCAATATATTCAGTAATAATCCACCAAAAACTGCATGTGCAGAAATATTTTATTATATGGACAGTGAAACAGAATACTTGGAAGTAAGACTGTCATGGAGAATCTCAGACAGTGTGGTGATCCTGAGCCCTCCTGTGCATTCTTGCCCTCATGGATGGCTACCGTTCTGTGTGTGTGTGTGTGTGTGTGTGTGTGTGTGTGTGTGCGCGTGCACGCAGGCGTGCTTGTGTGACTACTCCTGGACACCTGGAACCCTGCTACTTCCCCCAAAGTGTCTGATCCCTTCTCCTGTCCCTTAGTATCAGTCACCCTCTGCTATTCCATTCTGAGTGTGTTCCTCAACGATTCTAGGCTCCAGAGTTGCTGAGCACCTTTGGTGGGACACTTTAACCCCCATCTACCACTGGGTCCTCGCATGGTTATTGGAGGTCCTTTACTGTGTGCAGAATACCTATGATTGTCTCCCCACTCACATGCATACCAAATCATGCTCCCAAAATGTTTGTAACTGTCACTACCACACCTTCACCCATTCTCAGGGTATCTGTGACATAGCTTCTCCCAGAGTTTTGGTTTTAAAATGTTTTGTGTACAACACTCTTAGGAAAACTTTCACTCCAACTTTGGCTTCCTTATCAACTTTTTCCCCCATTGGAAACACAGAGGATTGGCTCATTTTCTGTTTCATTTGCTGCCAGGACCTGTGCCCCAAACCTGGTTTTCTCCCTCCTGAAAACTCTGCAATGAAGTGGATACCAGTTTGTAGTCTCCCACCTCTGGTAGCAGTTCAAGCACATGGCCCATAGAGATTACAGCTCCATAAGGAGCTATAACCAACATGTATGGAATGCCAGCCATGGGCAGGACCCTACCTGGGCTCTTTGTTTATCTCATTTTAACCTCAGTGCTGCTCCCAGGAACCTGAGGCTTAGGAAGGTTCGTTTGCCCAAGGTCATGCTACTAGTAGGTATTCCGGGCTTAAACCCCAGCCTTCCTGGCTTCAACACACTTGGATTCTTATCACAATCTCAAGTGATAGTTTAGTTTCCACTACCCACCCCACCAGGAGGTTTCTAATCCTCTACTTTGCCCTCTGAGGGCTCCTGATCCTATTTTGCTCTGCATAACATGTTTTTAAAATAGTGGTTATTGTTCCCGTGATGGAGTCATGTGGCTTTGCTTGAGCATCTGTGACTCCTTTTCCCTTACCGTGGCCCTACTCTCTATAGCTTCCCTCCCGGTGTGAGCTGCATGGCCTTGCTGGGGTTTTTGTGCACCAGCTTCTGGCACACCAGCCTCTATTGCCTCTCCATCTGTTCTGACTTGATCTTCTGAGTTGCTTTCAGTAGCTTCTCCTATTAAATGGTGGTGTCCTAAGGCTCTCCTCTCACTTTCCCATTCTCTCTGCCTACTACATTCATGTTATAACTTAAGCATGATTCCCAAGTTGCTTAACTTGGCCCTGCTGCCCAACTCCTTCTGTTTGATTGTCTCGCAGTATCTCTGACCAGATGTTCTGAAGGTATTTCAATCTTAGCACGTCCAACAACTAAGCTCAGTTCTTCAGCCACCTCCTTTATGGGTCTTCTCCTGTCATTTCCTGGCTTGGCTCATAATATCACCATCTACTATCATCCATCTTCTAAGCTAGAAACCTTAGAGCTATATTTTATTCTATTGTTTTCACATTTCACACTCAATTGATTTTTCAAGTCTTGCCATTGGACTCTATCTACCTCAGAAATATCTCCCTAGTCAGATCTCCTTATTCCCTCTGCCCTTACCTTGGTCAGGCCCTCCACTCTTGCCTGCACTGTGTGAATGGCTTCTTAACTGGCATTATCTTCTTAAAAACAAAAACTGATTATATTACCTTGCCTTCAAGAAAATTTTGGTGGTTTTCCTCTTACCTGTGGGATCAAGTTGTTCTTGGTCCCTTCTTTCCACTTGTTCATTGTCCTCCCTGAAGTGGTTCTACCTGGCAAATGCTCATTTTTCAGACCCAGCTCAGGTGTCACCTCGGAAATGCTGCTGCTTCAGTCAAATGTGGCTGGATCGTCCTCTGTGCTCCTGCACACATCTGTGTATTCATACCTCCTGGTATCTGATTAAATGCTTGCCTATCAGTCTCAGATGTGAGTTCTTGGGAGCAGCAATTTGCTAAAATAGGAAGCATAGTGCTTTGCATTTGGAAAGTGATGAAGGAATGCCACTCTGTTCTCTCCAGAACCATTGGTGACACACAAAACTCCGGAGGCCTTGTGACCTTCTACTCCCCTGAATCATTTTCTCCTGCCCATGTCTGCGCCTGGGGCAGCGGAGGTCAGAGTGCTGTAATGCTCTCACAGCCCACAGAGCTGCGCCTCCCTTTCTCTCCCAGCAATCTGCATTTTGGCCAATTCCCCAGGTGATGCTAGCTAGTATACCCTGAAGTGGTGACTTATTTCAGAGCAGTGTACACCCATTAATGTTCAGAAAGAACTCTAATTCCTTCAGGTATTTACCATAGTGGGAGAACTTAAGTAAAATAGGGACATGATGCCAAGCAAACCACCTTCCTGGAGAGTCATAGTAAATTAACATATTATAGGATGTGAAATCCCTAAGATGACAACAACAATAACATCTACAACAACCAAACCAACCAAGCAACCTGATTTCTACCAGTGCAGCTTTTATTCTCCCTTCATAGAATTTCAACATTCCAGCACTTTTTCCTTAACACTGGTTCCCGTCCCTGTCCTGGAGCACTTTATATCTGTGGTGGTTTGAAGTGATGCCTGTCCTGTGTTTAGCAATGCCCAGCACTTAATGGGCGCTCAGCCCCTGAGAGTTCCTGCCCATGCTTTATTCCCTGCTCTGCTTGTGACCCCTTTTGCTTCCCTCAGTGGGTCTCTTACAGCTCATGTCTTCCTCATCTTTCTGCAGGTGGGGTCCTCTATGCCGCCACTGTGAAAAACTACCTGGGGACAGAGCCGATTATCTCCCGGGCTGTGGGTCGTGCGGAGGATTGGATTCGGACAGAGACCTTGCCATCCTGGCTTAATGGTGGGGAGATGAGAGGAGTGCTCTGGGGACAGAGAGCGTGGGTGGAGGCTGGGGGCCCCAGGCTATGCCTGCGGAATCTGAGGCCACAGGTCTCCCCAGCTCCAGCCTTTGTCGCAGCCATGGCCTTGAGGCCAGCCGAGTGGGGGGATGAAGATGGAGATGATGAAATCTACTTCTTCTTTACGGAGACTTCCCGAGCATTCGACTCATACGAAAGCATTAAGGTTCCTCGGGTGGCCCGTGTGTGCGCGGTGAGACCCTGATACCAGCTGTCTGTCATCTCCTGCTCTGCCTGGCTTCTGTCTTTTCTTCTTGGGGTCTCTGTTTTTGCATCTCACCCCCATCTCCTTTTTTCCTATGTCTTGACTTCTCTTCTGGGTGCTTGAGTGTGGGGAAAGAGCTCTAGCCTCTTTAACCTCACAATTACCCCTGTGACACACTGTCCCTAGGAGGTGGACTATTTGGTGCAGGCAGGAACTGTTGACAGACAGACCTGGCTGGGCTCCAGGACCTGCTCACTGCTCACTGCCCACTGCCTTTGTGACTCAAGGGCAGGTTCTTGAGCTTCCTTATAGGATATTAATGGTGCCTAGTTACAGGGTTGTTTTGAGAAATGAACGAGGTAAGTTATGTAAAGCATGTAGCATAGTACTTCATAAGTCTACAATGAACTTAGTTACTGTCAGTCACCCTGTCCACTCATGTGTTATTATCTCACACTCTTCCCCTTCTTGTATCTCTGTCATTGCATTCTATGCATCTCTCTCCACATCTGCCCTTATCTGGGGGAAACTTGTATTGGTTTCCTCATTCTTCTATAATGTTAGTTTTCTAAAAAGGAATTTCCATTCTCTTTGTCACCCCCAGGGGGACCTTGGGGGCCGGAAGACCCTCCAGCAGAGGTGGACAACATTTCTGAAGGCTGACCTGCTATGTCCGGGACCTGAGCATGGCCGGGCCTCCAGTGTCCTGCAAGACATGGCCATTCTTCAACCTGAGACTGGAGTGGGGATCCCCATCTTTTATGGCATCTTTTCTTCCCAGTGGTGAGGGGATCTTGGTGTGGAGGAAAGGCACAGAGAGGGAGATATGTGTGGGGTTGGCATAGCATTGGTGCTGCCTTTTCCAGAGAGGTGCTGCCCTGGAGCAGGCTGCACTGCTCCCATGCATATCTCATAGGTCATCTCATTTGACAGGGAGTGCGTTGTTGTCCCCTAGTTCCCTTCCAATATCTGGCTCCAACCTGTGACTCTTCCAGGGAGGGGGCTGCCATTTCTGCTATCTGTGCCTTCCGACCACAAGACATTCAGACAGCGCTGAATGGTTCCTTCAGGGAGCTGAAACACGACTGCAACAGGGGGCTGCCTGTCATGGACAATGATGTACCCCAGCCCAGACCAGGAGAGGTAAGGGGTCTGGGGCAGCTCTTCACCCCATGCCAGGGTTGCCTCATTAGAGCAAGAGCCCAACTAAACATCATGGATACTCTTAGCCCCTGGAAATTTGTGTTCCTATGTTTCCTCTAGTGCGTCACCAATAACATGAAACTCCAGCAATTTGACTCTTCGCTCTCCCTGCCTGATCGTGTGCTCACCTTTATCCGGGACCACCCACTCATGGACAGGCCAGTGTTTCCAGCTGATGGCCACCCCCTACTGGTTACCACAAATACGGTCTATCTCAGAGTTGTGGCCCACAAGGTGGCCAGCCTCTCAGGGAAAGAGTATGATGTACTCTACCTGGGGACAGGTATGTTTAATAGCCAAGTACATTGTCCATCCCATGCACACATGCTCTTGTTAAAGAGAGAGAGAGATAGTCCCATACTATAGGTAACAGAGTCCCAAGCACAGGTATAATTATGTCACTATGTCTTGCCCCTGCCTGCTTCCTAGAGGATGGACACCTCCACCGAGCCGTGCGGATTGGAGACAAGCTCAGTGTCCTTGAGGACCTGGCCTTATTCCCAGAGCCACAGCCAGTTGAGACTATGAAATTGTATCAAGTGAGTTGTAGATTTTGGGGAGCCTGCTAGGGGAACATCTGAGTCAGTGTGTGACCCTGAAGTCCGGGAGATGCAGGGTATTTCTCTTTCTCACTTACTTTCTGTAGAGCTGGCTCCTGGTTGGCTCCCGTACTGAGGTGACACAAGTAAACACAATCAACTGCGGCCGTCTCCAGAGCTGCTCAGAGTGCGTCCTGGCCCAGGACCCCGTCTGTGCCTGGAGCTTCCAGCTGGATGGGTGTGTGGCTCATGCTGGGAAGCATGGAGGGTGAGTGTGGCTGCCCTGGAGCCCTGCTGCCATGGGTCTCTGACCCATCCACATAGCTGTTTCTCATCTGTTAATGCTGTCCTGTGTGTGTGTGTGTGCGTGTGTGTTTCATTTTGTTTTAATGTCTGTCCCTTCTAACTCATCTGTCCTTCCATTATGCTGCCTCAATCAATGTCCTTGCCCCTCTTCTAGACCTACCTAGACCATAATGACTGACTTTCTATTTCCAATCCTAGTTAATTTACTCTATATTTATACATGTTTCTAAACTCCAAACCTACAAACACTTCAGAAGTTAAAGTATTTGTTTTTAGGAATAAATTTTTGGTTAAGAACTTTCAGTTTCAGTTTCTCTTGAGAGATCTTTAAAACATCTCAGGTAAAAGCAAGTGCTTTATTCTTTCCTTTATTGTTTTAATATTTGTTAAAATAAGAATTTCATTGGTTTTGGGTAGCCTGTGTACTTGAGCCTCAGGGTCTCCTCAACATACATATGTGTGTGGGGAATGTGGGGTGTGTGCGCCAGTGTACTATTTTGTAATACAATGGTATTTCTCTGGTATCAATGGTATTTCTCTGCACTCTGCCTTGCATAGCCCAGTTCATACATAGGAGACAAACATAGACCATGAAGTGCCTGTGGCTATAGCCACACATATGGCCTTCCCTTGTGCCCACTTTCAGCTAAACTAAGCAAACTTGGTTTTACCCAGGAGAGTGAGTATATTCTCACCAGTCTCAGAGCTTATTTCAGGGCTTCAGTTCATATTGAAAGAGTTCACACTCAGAGTCTATCTTTGGTTGGGCTTGAGTATTTAAACTGAACTTCCACCTGGTATTCACTGACTAGGGGTCTCACTGGCTTTCCTCCCTCAGGGTGTGGTGGCAGAAAGTTTGGTGAGCTTTTTATCTTGCTGTCCTTCTGTCAGATATCATCCATTGAAATCCTGAAAGTACCAGGATTGTATTATTTGAAACATCTGTTACAGGCCAATAGATACCAAAATAGTTATTGAAGAAAGAGCTCCTAAATAGAGGTGAGATGCTTTATATGAAAAAGTAATCTCACCGACCCTCACAGAAATTTGATTAACTTTTGTAGGGAAGAATTTCCCCCTTTTTCTTAACAGAAAAGAAAAACCAAAACCCAACCCTATAATTTTAATACTTTTTTCACAGAGAAATCTTGTGGTTGTGGACAGGCAGCAATATTTCTTGGAAGGTTCCCATCAAGCATCTTTCCAACAGTCCTAGTATAAATTTAATTTTTGACGGGCTGCTAGACTATGTGTAGAATTTGACATGGCAAATGAATGAGGAGTATAATAGGTATTGGGGAAAATTTTAATGATGAACATGGTGACTGATAATTCCAGGAGTGATTTACAAGTTGATGAGAGATGAAATGAGTGAGTGAATGTTCAGTGGTACTGAGGAGGGTAGAAGAGGATGTTGACACTGAACTTATCAAATATTCTCTTCTTTGTAGGCTGGTCCAAGACATAGAATCAGCAGATGTCTCTTCTTTGTGTCCTAAAGAGCCTGGAGGTCTGCCTGATTTAGGGAAATGTGGGTGGAGTGGGTGGAAATGGTCTAGAAACTTGTCTATTTTGGACTCACTTTAAAACTTGGACCCTGGCCTTGGCTGGTGTGGCTCAGTGGATTGAGTATCTGTCTGCAAACAGAAAGTTCACCAGTTTGATCTCCAGTCAGGGCACATGCCTGGGTTCCCAGCTGGGGTGTATGAGAGGCAACTGATATATCTTTCACATTGATGTTTCTCTGCCTCTCTTTCTCCCTCCCTCCCCATCTCTCTAAAAAAAGTAAATAAAGTATTAAAAAAACAAAAACTGGGACCCTGGAAGATATGGCAGGGCCTTATCCTCTTTGAAAGTCTCCTTTTAGCTTTGCCTCCATGGCCCCTTCTCATAGCTGATATCCCCCCATGTTTCTCTCCATCATACCCTCAGCCTGTAGCCTCACTTTCTGTGCTTTTGCTGTCTCTCTGCAGAACAACCGGTAGTGTTTGAAGTTCCCGTGGCTACAGCTGCGCATGTGGTCTTGCCATGTTCTCCAAGCTCAGCCTGGGCATCCTGTGTGTGGCACCAGCCCAGTGGAGTGACTGCTCTTACCCCTCGGCGGGATGGGCTAGAGGTGGCGGTAACCCCAGGGGCCATGGGTGCTTATGCTTGTGAATGTCAGGAGGGTGGGGCAACTCGTGTGGTAGCTGCTTACAGCCTGGTATGGGGCACCCAGCGGGCACCCCCAAGCCGGGCCCACACAGTGGGGGCTGGACTGGCTGGCTTCTTCCTGGGGGTTCTTGCAGCATCCCTGACTCTCCTCCTGATTGGTCGACATCAGCAGCGACGGCGACAGAGAGAACTTCTGGCTAGAGACAAGGTGGGCTTGGACCTGGGGGCACCGCCATCTGGGACCACAAGCTACAGCCAGGATCCTCCCTCTCCTTCTCCTGAAGATGAGCGCCTCCCCCTGGCCCTAGGCAACAGGGGCAGTGGCTTTGGTGGCTTCCCTCCACCATTCCTTCTTGATCCTTGCTCCAGCCCAGCCCACATTCGGTTAACTGGGGCTCCTCTGGCTACGTGTGATGAAACATCCATCTAGGGCTGGGCAAATGACCACTAGTGTATGAGTGGCCATTAGAGTAGAATTTCCATTGAGATGCTGGGGTCACTGGGCCTGGAAGGTGGTCATGGCCTCTGAGTTCTCTTTGGCTTTTGAACACTTGACTTCAGTGTCTGCCCCCTCTGCGTCTGGATGGATTCAGGACCAGGCCTTTGAGTCTTGATTCTTGATTCTCATGAGAGATCAGAACTTCTCTCTGCCTTGAATCAGGATGTTTCCCACCCCTGCTCTCTGAATCCCTGTGACCCCCCCTCAGCCCTAGCTGGATAATTTGGGCCTGTAAGTTTGCAGAGGTGCATAGGACATAGCTAGGACTTTGCCTTCTTGTCGGATGCTGGCCAGAAGGAAGAGCTGAGGAGATGGTTGAGGGCTAATGTGCTCTGAGTCTCAGGTGTGGTTTTGCTGATTCTCCCAGTTAATCTAATTAATTGTGGGGAGTGCATGATCCCCATGTCACAGTATAGAATCTCTAACCTGAGATCTCCCTCTATCCCAGTTTTCCTCCTTTTATGAAAGAATATGTGTATATGTGAGTGTTCATAGGAAATCTGGCCAAATGTGCATGAATGACTAGGCCAATGCTCAGGTGTATTCATGGGGTTAAGTGGGAGAAGATTGGGATGGGGACATTGTCTGCAGAACTTTAGACCCTGTAGCCAGTGACTGAATGGCTTTCTAAAAGAAAGCACTGCCTGTCCCCCTCCCCCATCACTTCCCACAACCCTTCTCTTGAGTTGAGAAAAACTCCCAAAGTGACCTTCTGGGTGGGAAGGGCAGTGGTACATGTGACCCCATCTTTCTGTTTGTTTTTGCTTCTTGGCTGCCACCACTGCCATGCACAGCTACTCTTTCTCTGGCTGGAGTGTAGGCTGGACCCCCCTTTCCTTGGCTCTCATTCAAAATAAATTTCAAAACCATCTCAATGTTAGGGAACAACAAAAGGGGAACCGTCATAGGAAATACAAGCAGTTTAAAGATAGGTTTGTATCAGTGACTTTACTCAGGTTGACCTGTGCCCTAAAGCAGTTCTCCAGTGGGGGTCCATGGGCTCCCTGAAATCTGTGCAAAATGTTGTCTGTATGTGTGTGTCTGTGTTTTTTTGTGGGGGAGGTTTTATGGCTCTCATCAGATTCTCAAGGCCTTAACGAAGTTAAAGGACCACTGCCCCAAGGCCACCACAACGCTGGCCAAGCTGGGATGGTGCCGCTCAGCAGCAGCTTTCCCTGCCCAGCTGACCTGCCGTGTGGCCACCCCTGGACTTGAAGCTGTTGGATGTATCTCTTTTCTCCAGTCCCTGGAGGCTGGGCTCTGTGCATATTTGAAGACACTGTCAACTCTCACCAAACTTAAAGATTTCTTCCTGCTCCACAACTCGCAGATGCTCTAGGCTTCTCTTGCTCAGTTCTGGTCTTGGCCTGTGAATGTGCCTCAGTTATCCCTGGTGAGGGTTCCTCACCCCCCACCCCTTGAGCTCCAATGAACGACCAGCCTTTCCCAGTTGAGGTTTTCAGCTCTACTTTCCTTGGCAGCAGCCTGTAAACCACCCAAAAGAGTCCCCTTGGGTTTGGAATTATCAGTGGCTATGCTCTAATAAGTGCATGATCTTCAGCAAGTAATCTAACCTAGGAACCTTGGTTTTACTCATTTGTAAAGTGGGGATAATAATACCTACCTCAGGGGTTGCTGCAAGGATTAAATGTAAGGAACATGTAAACAATAAAGCACTGTCTATACCAGTAGAGGTGGTGTTGTGTAAAAATCGGACTATTATGCTGTAATCATATAGCTTAACCATGATAATCATGATGTATCATGATAATCATGATACATGCAATCATTTTAAGCCCCATTTGGTGGAAAGAGCATCATTGCCTTATATGGACATCCTGTCTTGGGTCATCTCTGGCCAGGTCTCAGCTGCCAGTGTCTAAGGTCTATGGGACCCAGTGCCTGTGGTTTTTAATAATCCTCAGCTATGTCCCATCTTAGTGACCTTATTAGTCATTCTACATGGGAACAAAGGAAGGCTGGTGCTCTTGATTTATCCTTACTTTGCTCTATTCTCTCAAGGTTATGGGTTAGTTCCTTACGTGGGGAAGAAAGTTGCTGAGGAAAGTCAGAGGAGGTTGGGGTCTCTGAGGAGGGGAGAAGACTTTTAAGGAGGGGAGGGATCAGATCATGGATTTGGGCATTTGATTTTTGAACAGTGGCCTTGGTTGGAGGCAAATGGGATGAGGAAGGCAGGAAAGATGAGGAAGGATGGAAATAGGCATGAAGGGAGGACAACCACTTCTTAGCTGGAAAGTTCAAGCCCCAAAAGTGGGTGAGCTCTCCAAGAGAGCTCAGGAATGTGAAGCCAAGTTTTAGAGAAATAGTGTAACCAGTTGCATAACTTTGGGTTGGGGAGGGGACGTGGGAAGGGAGAGGAATCTGAGGGAAGGGGGCTGAAGGAGGGTGCAGGTTCCTGCACGGATAATTGTGAGGATTCTGGCAGCCGGGGACCTGCCTGGCTCCACACATTAAAGCTGCCAGGGAGAGGCAGGGATGGGGCTTGTGCTTGTGTTATCTTTGTCTCCAAAGATTGCCCACTTTTGGGCCCTCACTCTGAAATTCCCCTGTTTTGGTCTCTGGTCCCTGGTCCCCAAACTGTCACTCTCTGCTTGCCACTCCTAACCAGTGGTCTGCTGCTGCCCATGTGACCTTACTGAAAGCAGAACCAGAAAGTGATGCCCACTGTTTACTCTTTGAGCCAAGCAAGCTCTAGCACAGCACTGTCTCTAGCCCCGCAGTAGGCCATCCCACATCCTTTCCCTGGAGAGGCCCAGCTCCCTTGCTTGCCCCAGGAAGCTAGATCTTTCTCTGTTGCTTGCCCTTCTCCACCTTAACCAGGACCCGGTGTTTTTACATCAGTCCAGGTGGATGTCTCTAGAACCATACCTGCTGTCTACCAGTCACACAAAATGCCATGTCCTGGGGCCCATCAGGGAGAACTTAGAAACTGCAGAAAGATTCCTTGTGCTTTTATTGCTAGTTTTTCCTCTAATTGGTGAAAACAATATTTAAAAATTCCAACTTTGCCTCTGCTACAACAAAAAAAAGGCATGCCCTATCCCCACAAACCTGAGATAGGCAGGACCTGTGTACAGTCTGCTGTGGCCACAACTGTACACAGAAACTGAGTAAGCAGGACAGTCAGGACCCAGCAGATATCAAAAGGATGCTTTCCTGCCATCTCTGAGGCCACCCATCAGTAAACCTGTGGGCAGAAGGGCCAAGATAAGGGGTCAAGGGTAGAGGACTGTTCCAGGTCCTGTGGAGAAATAAGAGCAAACCAGGAACTCTGTTTTTCCTAGGCTCTCAGCCCATCAGACTGGGGTTTTCCCTAGACACACTAGGGTTTGGGGCTACAGGTGAATCTTGGACCCACCCACTGGTGGGTATGGCACTATTAATTTATGTCAGAGTTGCCACTCCGGGACTTGGTTGTGCTGAACCACAGACTAAAAGGTTTTCCCACCTGCAGCTGGAAACATGGTTGAGGGAGGAGGAGTCAGCAACTGATGCTGGATCCAGAGAAAAGCATCTCCGCCTCAGGTTCAAGCAAGTCCTTTGAGTAGAAGAGGCTGGCAATACAATCCTTCTTGGACTGCAGTTTACTCTAGGTACACTCTGAGGGTTATGTGTTGAGGAAGCTTGTTTGATTTCTGTGGTCAGAGGCTGAGGCAGAGAACTCACGGTAGAGCTTAGGCCTCATTCAGGCTTTCATAGGCATACAGTCTATCTGTCAAGCAAGGGGTTTCAGTTAGCCTCAGCTGGAGTTACTGGAATGATCCCTGCAAGCCCAAGAATGCAGAGGCTCAGCACATGTTTTCAGTATTCTCTCCTGAAGACACACTTAATCATGTACGGCAGGTAAGCTCCTATTTCTTCCTCTGTAAGAAATGAGGAGGCAGAGTGACCCTTCCTGAGGTGAGAGTGAGGATGGCTGTTTTGGTTTTTGAGTGACATAGATCTGTGCCCTGCTTCCACACAGCTTCTCCAGAAGGGACACAAACTCTGGTGGGGTGGAAGGCATGGAGGCTGGAGACAGTCATGGCCTAGAGGATGACGGGGAGATGGCCCATACTTTGGTGTGAAAAGATAGAGCTGCCTACCCTTTGGCTCAGGTAATGAGCTTCTCAGAGGTGGGCAGTCATAGGAACCAGATTCTTCTGCCCTTTGGTGGGGCCACATGAGTCTCATGACTTCATGTTCAAGTTTAAGGAGAAAGATGCCCCCACAAGATGCCAGAGATATGTTTTCCTTCTGAAGTGATTGGGAGCTTAGGAAATTGATTCACAAAAATAAAATAATGCTTTTTTTTGTTGTTGTTGCTGTGAGTTTATGGAGAAACATTCATGCCTACTGTAATACCAGCATTTCTAAACTCAGCTGAGTTTAGAAATATAGATGCATTATGAACCGACCTGCAGACAGAGACTGGAACTGGCTGTAGGGGGTAGAGTTGAATGAGCACTAGGTCCTTAAAATGAAGAAGGAGGGCCTTCTTCCAACCCTTTGCAGGAGCCATTTCCCCTCCCCATGCATAGCCACCATATTAATCTATTATCAGACTTGAAACCCATTACCTCCCAGATTTACTGGATTTATGCAATTTGTGATTCTATCATAATAATACTAAAGTTTATCATAGATTGTGATCACTCTGCAATTCCCAGAGAAATATCCTCAGAGAGAAGTGAACATAAACCTCTGGTGTCCTAGTTGACAAACCAAAGTGTCCACATGTTATCTCTACAAAGGTTTATGATAAAGCTGCCACAGCTTTGCTAGATGTGTTCTTATTCTTTTGAGTATTTATTGCTGTACTAGTCAGGACAGGCTTTGTTATGATATGATAATCAATGACCCCATACTCTTAAAATTGAGTATGTATTCTATTGTTGGAAGTGAAATTAGTACAATCTTTACAGTAGACACTCTATTTTAACATCTATTAAAAACTTTAACATGTATACAGTGTGCATGCGATAAATTGGCAATAATGTTGCATCTCTTTATTTCATGTACTTTTATTAATTTTGAAAAACTATGTTTCTAAAGTTATGATTTAACATCATTGTTTCAGATATAAAGTGTTAAATTCTGAGAGCAACTGTCATGTCAAAGGAATACGTTAGAGCAACCATAATTTCTGAACTGAGTGCAGGGCCAATTGCTAAGGAAATTGCAGACTTCAAGAACATCCCTTTATGTATAGTTTACAACATGAAGGAGGTGTATGATTCTGATCCTAATGTCACCACGCTAACAAGGAAAACGCATAAGAATTCAAGGATAGCACAAATCCAGAGATTGTACACAGAATCCAGGAGATCATCAATGAAGATCCAGGAAAGTCAATGTGCTCCATAGCAAGAGAACTGCAGATGTCGGATGCAACGGTTCACAAGGTTATTGCTGAAGATATCAGATACAGATCTTATGTTCTTAGAAGAGGCCATTTTATGACACAGCAAACAAAGGAAAGGTGCTTTGAAAAAGCAAGAAAACTGCTAACAAAGTTGAAAAATCCCAAAGGAAAAAACCCTCTGATTTTCTTCTCCCATGAAAAGAATTCTCAGGAGGACCAAATAGTCAACAGAAGAAACAACAGGTGGCTGAATCTTAAGGAAGTACCAATTGTCATGAAAATGAAATTTCCTGCTACAGTGATGGTGTTAGGTGTTGTTGGCAATAAGATATCATGACCCTGCATTTTTGTCCACAAGGCTTGAAGGTGACTGCTGATGTTTACCTTGACATTTTTAGAGAAATAGTTGCATGGTGGATGAAGCAAGTCACAAATGGATGTCATTTTATCTTCCAACAAGATGGTGCACCAGCACATATCACCAAAAAGGTGCAAGAATTTCTCAGTGTCAGTGTTCCTGAATTCTGGTCAAAGGAAATCTGGCTGCCTATTTCACCAGATGCAAATCCTTTAGACTATTATGTATGGAGCATTTGTGAGAGAGAAGTTAATAAACAACCCCATTGTTTATTTATTTATCAGCTTTATCAAGAGGCTGATAAAGCTAAGACTGGAAACATTATGATGACCATGGATACAGAAAAGTTACTTAAAGCATGCTCAAGATTCCAAAGTTGAATCGAGTCTATCATTGCAGCAAATAGACACTTTTTTGAATAGTTAAAAAATGACTGTGTGTATGCATTTACATATAAGAATAAACTTATTTAAAAATATAACACTTTTGTGGTACGTTGTTTAGTTTACTAAAAATTTGCCAATTTATTATGCGCACCCTGTATATCATTTGACCCAATAATTACACTTCTGAACATTTATTTTAAGGCAATAACAGTATAAGTGTACAAGAGATGTTTCTAAAGGTTTTCATTTTAGTGTTAATTATAAGCCTAAACTATTAGAAAAATATAATTATTTAACAGGAGAAATTTGGTTAAATAACCCCAGTTATGACAAAGATAGTATGTACAACATTGTCAAGTAAAAAAAAAAGAGGAACCCAGAAGGCAGAGGAGCAATCTGACATCCAGGAGCTGCCCTGGCATCACAAAGAGCCCTTACACTTCTCTTGCTTCACAGGACAGCAACATTAGCCAAGGCCACACTGTGATGTGACGGACTAAGGAAAAACAAGACTACTCCATAATCGTATCTGCTCATAAATAAAACAGGAACATTGTCCAAACCACAAAAGTGACCAAGCATCCGCCTATCCCAGCTCATAGGAGAAGCTGCTGCCACCTTTTGCATGAGATTTAGTAAGGCACTCCGTCATAGAATTACCCCACTTCCTGCAACACCCAGTACAGAGCAAAGCCCTGCTTCCTTAAAGGCCCCTGCAAGCCACCTAGCACAAGCCCAGGCATTCTAAGTCCTTTCTTTCTTTCTTTTTTTATTTTATTCATTATTTTTAGAGGGAGGGGATGGGGGGAGATGAAGAAAAGGAGAGAATCATCAATGTATGGTTGCCTTTCACCTGCTTCCAGCTAGGGACCTGGCTGAAAACCTGGGTGGAGGCCTGGCTTGCAGCCTGGGCATGTGCCCTGGCTGGGATCTAAGTTCTTTCTAACAGCCTCTTACTGAAGTGCTGAACACTACTCCATGTGTTTGTAGTATATATTTTCACTTTCATGAAAATGTGTGGAATAATATACATGTAACTGTTAGCAATGGTTATCTCTGATGAAGAATTTTTACTTTTTTTTTTTTTTTAAACAATCTGCATATGAGATGGGGAGAGAGAGAACAGAAAAGAAAGAAGGGGTGTGAAAAAGAGTGATGATAATGGTAGTTGGCAGTGGCTCAAACTAAGGGTTGATAGTGATGTTGGACGATCTTTATTTTCTACAATTAGTATGAATTACATTTAAATATCAAAAAATAGAAGCTATTTTTAATTGTGAGAAAATTTTAATTTTCCAAGGGAAATACTCTGAATGTTTTTAATTTTTATTTTTGCAGATATCTGATTAAAATTGTACTCAAATCTTGGCCAGTTTGACACCTTCTTATTTTCCAGGTCAATTGCAGTACAGTTAGGGGGCAATAGGTGTCGCTAGCTCCCCAAACATGGGATGTTGATAGAGGGTGGCTGGAAGCCCTTCCTGAGCTCTGCCAGATTCTATCAATTATCTGTCTGCAAGGTATACCTACTCGCTAACCTTTAAGTATGTACTTTGTAATTTTCCTTCCTTGTAATTTTAATCCATAACTTAATCTAGTGAAGAGGTATTATTATTACAGTAAAACACATTCTTTATTCCTTTATATACGTAGAACTTCCACATGGCCATCCTATCTTCAAAGTAATCTTTTGAAGTACTTCAGGCAGGTATTAATATACTCCATTTACAGATGAGGGAAGTGAAGTTAAACAGAAATCTTAAGTCATCAATAGTTTGTTGGTTTCATTTTCTTCTCCTTTTATTGGCTAATTCTAGAAACATATGCAGCAAAACCAACACTGTTTGTGTTTTAAATATATTGATATATGAATGTATCAACACTAAAAATACATTTGGGTTCATTTCTGAGAAATGCCATCTGAATGTTGAGACTCGACCCATGCTGCTTTCGCAAATGTGGTTGTGCAAAGACTTCTGATGGGTGCACAACAAAAAGGAGCCCTCTCAACTCTGGGTAAGGAGGACAGCCTTCAGGGGTCTGGGACTCCTTTGCAAACACCTGACATTCTTAGGAGGCATGCTGAAAGAGTTTCATGTTTATATGTGACTTGGGGTCACATTAGAACTATCAGTTACTGTGCTCTGAGGTAATATCAGATGCACAGGGCTGTTTGTTTCTCTCCCCTGAGGTCTCACACTTGTCCAACCCCTACGTATGATCATTCTCAGGCTCTTACTCCCTGACACTCACCTTGTAGCTGCTGTTTCCTTCTCTTTAGTTTGCTTTTCCTCAAATGTTATGGAGTTAAAAATCAAATAACCAAGCTAGGTAGAAATGAGTATAAAGTAAAGTAAAGTTCAAAGCAAATCTGTTTGAAGGCATTTGTATTTGTATGTTACTTTCTGGTTCATAACTGAATTATGCAAACATGAGACTGATGGGGGACTGGCTTTGGAGAGATGAGAAATGACTATGCCAATCTTTTTTAAAGTCTCATGATAATCAAGACCAGACTTGATCTCAGCCTGCATCACTCTGGGATTGGTTACTCACTCCAATGAATGTTATAGAAATTTGGAGGGAATACTCCAGGCTTGGATGAGGATAGCCAGGTTTATAAAGCTTGCTCTCTGACAGAGTGGTGGTTTCTGGACCAAGAAATACCAGAAAAAGAGGCTCAGGGAGGGGCTGATTCAAGTTGAAATAGGGAGATGATAAACCTAGTTCTCTTTCTAGCAGGAATTGAGATCAAGTAAGGACCTTCTTATAATCTCGGGTGCAGAATGAACAATCATTAAGAGGACTGGATGCATCACATATAGCAGCAACCTATGCCAGGTAACGTTCCTGTAATGAGATGGGCAATGGCAAAAAGTGGGTTTACAATTGTTCATATGGAAAACAATACAATAATAATAACACAAGAAGAAACTGTGTTTTGGGTACTCACAACTGTAAACCTACTTTTGCCCCATCCTGCATATCCAGGAAATTGTTCCCTATCAGTTCATAGGGCATTTTCCCATTCTTCATAGCTACAGAGTGTTCCACTGTGTGGTCGTGCCCTCATTCCCCAGTGATAGGCACTTGGAGTATTTCTAGTTTTTGCTGCAGCAGGTAACCTCATAAATACATTATTTTATAGATGTATGCATATGCTATAATAGAAATTCTTAGAAATGGGATTGCTATGTTTGTTAGGATGAATTGAGAAGTGTTAAACCTTGTAGAGATAGATGATGAGACAGGTAAACTCTGACTCCGATAAACAGAGTTTAAATAAGTTAGCAATGATCTAGTCCTGTGTTTGATAGAATGGCCCCAGTAAATGGCCTGGAACTTCAGCATGCATGTGTGTACGCATGAGGAAGTGGTTGTTGGATACCTTTCATGCTTCCTTCTCAACACCCACACTTTCCCATGGCTACACACACATCCTTCAGCCTCTCAATGGTTATGTGCTTAGAGTATCCAGGACACAATGGAAGCAAAGCAAGTGATAACTGTTATCATGTATTGAGTAGCTTTTCAGGGCCAGGCACTGTGCTGGGTGCTTTGATTGTATTATTTCTAATCCTTAATTCAGCCATCTCAGGAACTCTTTTGTTCCCTATTTACAGATGAGGAACACAGAGCTCAGTTTGCTCAAGACCCCTAGCTAGAAAGTAGATGCAGAATTTGAAGCTGAGCATGTCTGCTCCATAGCCATTCCTTATTACCATGCCCACACCCACCTTTGCCAGCATTCCCATTCTGCTGCTCACAACGACCTGGGGAAGGCTGACTGGTGGGGATACATGCTGATGGTTAAAAACAGTAACCTCTTTTAAATAATAGCTCTGTGCTGCAAGTTCCATTTTGGGTCAGATCAGGTTGAATCAACAAATGCTTATGGAATATCAGCAGCTTAGAAGGCATGAAGCTAGTCGCTGTAGGAAATGCCGAGTGTAAATCAAGACTCATACTTGGGTACATTGAAGTCTAGGTTTCCACCAGACAATTTTGCCAAACTGACTTCCCAGGAGTAGGACTAAGTACCTTATAAAACCAATAAAAATCAACCAAGACAGCTTTCTGCTCTTTTCTGCCACCCCTACACCATACTCAAAGTAAACAGCAAATTCATAAGCTCATTAAACATCTAACTCAAGTCATGGAAAGACTAGCAACATTAAAGTGTTTCTTTTTTTTCTTTTTTCTTTTTAAAAGGTTAAAAAAAAAAGATTTTACTCATTATTTTTATAGAGAGAGGTAGGGAGAGAGGCAGAGAGGGAGAGAGAAGCATCAATGTATGGTTGCCTTTCACCCGCCTCCAGCTACAGACCTGGCTGGAGACCTGGCTTGCAACCTGGTTACATGCCCTGGCTGGGAATCGAACCAGTGACCTTTGGGTTCGCAGGCTTGCGCCTTATTCACTGTACCACCAGCCAGGGCTCATTTTCAATAGTACTTTTTGGTTCACAGTAAAGTGGAGCAGAAGGTGCAGAGATTTCCCATATACCCACTGCCCCTCTCAGGCACAGCCTCCCCTATTTTCAACTGCCCCCTCCTGCACCAGAATGGTACATTTGTTATAATCCATGAAGCTGTATTGACTCATCATAAACACCTCAAGTCCATAGCTTACATTAATATTCACTCTTGGTGTTTCATATTCTACAGTTTTGATAAATGATTAATGACATGTATCCACCATTGTAGCATCATACAGGGTAGTTTCACTGCTCTAAAAATCCTCTGTGCCCCACCTATTCATCCCTCCCCATAATCCCACACTGATGGGTCTTTTTATTGTCTCCACATTTGGCATTTTCCAGAGTGTCATGTGGTTAGAATTATATAGTATGTAGCCTTTTCAGATTGGTAGAATGTTTCTATTGTGGAGGAATAACTTTATAAAAATTGAACCTATCAAGAAAATGATAAAGAAAAAGATTGACAGATAACAGTAAAAATTTCAAAAATTAATTTACATAAATAAGAATACAATAAGATATAATAAGATTACATTTTATACATACAGTATATAGTAAGATTGTATGTGTCAGTGAGATTGATTATGTAAACCAAAGGGTTGTGTGTTCAATTTCCAGTCAAGGCACACACCTACGTTGCAGGTTTGGTCCCCAGTTGGGGTGTGTACAAGAGGTAATCCATGGATGTTTTTCTCTCAAGTCAATGTTTCTCTCCTTCTCTTACTCATTCTCTAAAATCAAATAGGATCTCCTTGGGTGAAGATAAAAAATAAGCATTAATTTTTAAAATAAAATAATGGTTACAGTAATTTAAAACCAAGTTAAAAAAATCATATTCAAATCATAAGAAAATAACTTGACCCTAAATACTAAAAACAAATTATCTGCCTGATGATGTAGTAAACTGCATGGCTAGAGATAGGATAAGATCAAGACGGGAAAACAAGTAAGAAAGTAATGAAAACGTTAATCATCTTCACATCCTTAAACCTAGTTATCTCCCTCCTAAGAATTTATTCTAAATAAAATTTTCTTCAGGATAGGGAAGCTAAGTGTACAAGGAGCTCCAATACAATAGGGAAATGGTTAACTAAACCACAGTAGATCTATGCAATGTAACATTATTCAATCATCAAAATAATTGTTAAAAAGACTTTGAGGCCATAGGCTTAGAAAGTAATGCTAAATGAAAAAAGCAGAAATTCACCTACACAACTATTCTTCTTCTGGAAAAGTAGTGCTCATCATCAGGGCCTGGAAGTAAACATGAAGGAATGAGAACAGTTGTGTTTGGATGAGGGTAATTAGATTTTTGTTTTAATTTAAGGATGTTAAGTTCTTGGACAAAAATGATTTTTAAAGAAAATTGTGCTGTTGGGATCTCTGGGTGTCTCAGTGGTTATGCTGACAGCATCAGGCACTTGGCCAGATGGGACAGTGGAGCCACCTCCTTTTGTAGCTGGGTCCAGACCCAACCTTGGAGCTGGTGTCTTACATTTATAGAGCTCCTCCCTCTTCCTTTAACCTTTGGCCTAGCCCCTCTCCCTAAGCCTCTTCTACAATATGCAACCCTCAGGACCAGCAGCACCAAAAGCCCCAGGCACAGTGCACTGCCCCCTTGACTCCTCTTCAGTCCTCAACCTTGCCCCTCTCGTGACACAGCAGAGCAACCCAGCTCATTTCAGTTCCTCTATGCCATACTCACGGGATTTTATCTAATTCCCACTGTGCTTAATAGACGTTAACACCAAATGACTCAATCAACCAGAGCTGGACTTTGTCTTGTAGAAAGTGATTACCCAAGAAACAGGATGCTATAAGTACTTTTTATATGACCAAGTAGCTTTCCAAAAGGAGTAATCCAAGTTAAAGTACACATTTAAAAGCTTCTGAATAAAGCCTAAGAGAGAAGCACAGGGGTCTGGATAATAGCCAAATGTAATCCAAACATGGGAAGTAACCAAATATGGATTGTGAGGTTCTTGGAATTCCCTGGAAAATTGTGCCACTCTTGCTCGTCTTTCAGTTGAGGAAGTTCAGGGTGGTCTGGTCAAAGGTCCAGCCATGATCACAGTCTCCCAGTCAAGCACTCTTTGCTCCTCTTGAGTGCATTCTAGAGGTTTTCCCCCTTCATTAATTTATTTCTTGCTAAGTTATTCACATGATTTAAAAATAAAAATATGAAAAGGTATAATTGCAAAGCCTCCCTCTCACCTCTCTTACTAATTTGCTTATGTATCCTTCTAGTGACTCTCTAAAAATACAAGCAAATCAAAATTATTAAAATGCATTCTTATTTCCCACTCTTTCTAACACAGTGCATCCAGGAGATCTTACCACATAAACCCATAGACAGCTCCCTGGTTCCATTTTTAAATACTAAGTTGTAAGACTGTGCCATAGTATATTTCACTAATCCTTATTTATGAACCCTTGGGTTGTTTCTAATCTTTTGTGTTTACAATCTGTGCTGACATAAATAACCTTGGGTTGGTGTGGTCAAAAAATCACCACACGAGTTGTTCGCGCTTGCAGATTGCCTTCTTCTGCAGGGCCGTACCATTTTGCCTTCCCATGAGCAGAGTAGAAGTGTGTGCCTGTTTCTTAGTTCTTGCTACTGATCTGTCTCCCCAGGCTATATTCTGCTTGGAGTAATATTGAATTTTATTTCATCATTTGAGTAAACACTACTTGGCATCGATTGAGGGGAATTAGTCCAGAGGCTAACATGCTGGGTAACATGGGGACTTAAAAACTTGGCCTAGCTAGCACATGATATGCAGCCCAGAGTATCAGTGTCTCTCACCCCAAATTGGGTCTTTTCTGCACTTCTCCTTGGGACACCATTGCTTGGAATAGCCTTGGATGTTGGGTAGTCAGGTGGTCAGGTTCTAATTTTATCCTCAAAGGGATCCTGTGGAATGGGAGGTGGTTACTATGATTTCCACTTGACAGATGAAGAAACTGAGGCACCGAAGAGTGAGATAGTACTCTCTTACTGTCCCCTCCTCTTTGGATTGTAACTCAAATGTAAGATTGAGGCACTGATGAGTTGGAGAGCCTTTTGAGAGGGGAGAATTTTTTTTCAAGATTTTATTTCATTATTTTTAGAAAGAGGGGAAGGGAGAGAGGCAGAGAGGGAGAGAGACATCAATGTATGGTTGCGTTTCACCTGCCTCCAGCCACAGACCTGACTGGAGACCTGGTTTGCAACCTGGTTATGTGCCCTGGCTGGGGAATCGAACCTGTGACCTTTGGGTTCATAGGCCGGCGCCTTATCCACTGT